>CP142132.1:42250000-42437966 GCA_036013995.1 Theobroma grandiflorum
CAAATGAAAAAAATAATAAATTAATAAAAAATTCAAAAAGTATAATAAAATAATATTATTTTATTTGGCTATTAAAAAGTCAAAATTTTCAGCTTCTTCCCCTAAATTTCGTTCTAACCTGAAGGAAGAGAGAGAAAACACAAAAATAAACCCTAGGTGGAAGAAAATCAAAGAAAAAGTGTGATTTTTCAAGGATCCAAGTGTTTAAAGGTATGATTTTTCAAGTTTAGCTTATGAGCTATCATTTCCATGTATTTTTCCTTAGTTTCCATGGTTAGATTTCATGTTTTTATGGTGGTTTCAGATCTGGTTATATGGGTTTAGAGAGAGAAAATTTATGGAATTATTTGAATTTTAATTATGTTAGTGTTTAAGGTTAGTATAACATGTTAGTAAGCAAAGAATTGATTTTATTCTTGAATCACCCATTATAGCTAAATATTTTAGAGAGAGAATTGCTGCTGGAAATGAGGAGAATTAATGGTATTTATATGAATTATGGTGAATTATAAGCCTAGAAAAATTATGGGAATTTTTAGAACAAAAATCGAAAATTTTACCCATTAGGGGTATTTTCGTAATTTCAGTCCAGGACTGATAATTTGTATCACACTGAGGGACATTAAGTCCAATTGAATATAATTGAAGTATAGAAAGTGAGAAAAAAATTGATTCGGAGTTAAATTGGAGATTTTAGCAATTTGGACCGTGTGTAGGTGAACTAGGTCGAATACCGTGTTTAGACGGTAATTCGGACTGGATGCATGGCATTTTATGCATGATGAAGAGCCTGAAATAAATTATTATGTTAGACACAAATAATGAGATTTTGTGTCGTGAATCGTGCATAGGTGGTGAGTCCCCCGATACGAGAAAAAAGGCAGTGTAGTGGGAAATTGAAAACAGGAGTATCGGGCACTCCTGTGACAAGGTGAGTGGATAAATTATCGTCTTTAATATCTAGAGTGGATTTATTATAGTTTATGCTTATTAAAGCATGGTGAAATTGGAATCTTCAAAATATTATGATTTTCGATTAAAATGTATTTCGATGAAATATTGCTTTAAAATTAAATACCGATTTTATGAAAATTGAGTATGTGGAGACTAGGTTGAATTTATAATTTTATATATTATTATTGAAATTGTGGCTTATGACACTGTGGTAGCATGATGGCTAAATTTTTGGAGTTTGGCATGAAATATATGAATAATTTTGGTTTGGTCTTAGTAGACTGGATAAAATTTTATTTTATTCGCCATATTATGCTACTGAAAATTTTATGGGTCTGGTGGTATATTAAACGGTCACTGCAGTGGTGGGGGTTTCCATGGACTGCCTATGAGAGGGGCATGGTTATCCAATTATATACTTACCTCCGGGGGGAGATGGCGGGTGAAGTGTCTCCTGAGGTGAGATTTGAGTGCACCTCACGTCTGGGCCACCACGTGAGAGTGAGACTCAGCCAACGCCAAGGAACGGCTGTGTGTGTCAGATGTGAAAAATATGTGTATGGGTATGGGACACTTTACAGCCTTGGCGGTCTCGGTCAGATACCCGGGTACAAGGTATCCCCGTGTACAGGTTTTGGCATCAGCCAAATGTTTTTAAGAAATTAATAAACCTGGAAGTTTTAAATGAAAGGAAATTGTTTGGTATGGATTGGAATAAATTTTGGCTTTATAAATATTATTGAGACATAATGTTTTTTATATTGTCTCCACCTACTTGGCTTTAGATACTTTTGATGGTAGTTATTTACTCACTGGGTTGTAAAACTCACCACCCTCTCTTCCACCCATTTCAGGCTCGAGAAAAGCACTAGATAGCTGTGGCATCAAGAAACTAGGCGGAATCGGAATCCAGTGCATTTAAGGTACATAATTGTACATAGTGGGGCCCACATGTCATTGTAAAATTAAAATACATACTATGGTTATTTGTACTACAGTATGTATAAATTTATTTTGCTTTCGTGTGCGAAAAATTATTTTCAGATATGTTGGTAAATATTGTTTTATAAGAAATTAAAATATTTTTATTTAATATTTTTAAATAGTGTTATTAATCTTAAAACCGCTTTTAAATTAATGTTTGAGATTTCTAAACTTATTTTTAGTTACGAGAAGTACAGCTTTCATCTACAAATTGTTTTCAAAAAAAAAAAAAGTGAGTGGAAAACTGGTACAAGAGCCTTGCGAGGTCTCGATTTGCATTCGGGGGATGAGTGCAGACCGAGACATCGCGGCAGTTGTCACGGGCTCGATGAGAGTTCCGGGTCGTGACAATCTTAGTGGTATCAGAGCGTTTGGTTTAAAGATCAGGGTTCTTGGTTTTAAAGCTTGTGGTTGTGAAAGTTGTTTTAAAGGAATTTGCAATGTTAATGTGGCCCCAGTCGAGATAAGTTAGTTGCATGTAGTTGCATATAGAAATTTAAGTCGCTTAAACATGCTCCGATTCTTCTTGTAGATAATTATGCTTCCTCGACGTGGACGTCCACCTCTCCCTAGAGTCGTAGGA
This sequence comes from Theobroma grandiflorum, assembly GCA_036013995.1. Taxonomy (NCBI): domain Eukaryota; kingdom Viridiplantae; phylum Streptophyta; class Magnoliopsida; order Malvales; family Malvaceae; genus Theobroma; species Theobroma grandiflorum. Next base: position 42,252,522 of record CP142132.1, read on the forward strand.
AGAGGAAGAGGAAGAGGTCGTCCTAGACGGAATCAGCCAGATCCCGTAGAAGGGGAGTCGGCTGCATCCTCTTTTAGAGCAGCACCTGCTGCTGAGCAAGCTGATGTTCCACCACCTACTGCTACTCCTGGTGTCCTTGCCATGTCTCTAGAGGCAGCCCAGGCATTAGCAGCTTTTCTTGCTGCCATTACGGGCCAGGCACAAGCTAATCCAGTCCCACCTGTTGTTCCTCCGACAGCACCTCCAGTGCCACCACCACCACCACCTCCTGTTCCGACTCCGGTACCCAACGTTTCCATTTCCGAGAAACTCAGGGAAGCTCGGCAGTTGGGTTGTATTTCTTTTACGGGCGACTTGGACCCAACCACTGCCAAGGATTGGATTGTTCAAGTATCGGAGATGCTCACTGATATGAAGCTAGATGATGAGATGAAACTAATGGTGGCCACACGATTACTCGAGAAGAGAGCTCGTATGTGGTGGGGTTTAGTAAAGTCACGTTCCATTACACCACTGACCTGGACAGATTTCTTACGCGAATTCGACAGTCAGTTTTACACACCCTTCCACCAGAAGGAGAAGAAAAGAGAATTCCTAAGTTTGAAACAAGGGAATTCGACGGTAGAAGAGTACGAGGTTCGTTTTAGCGAGTTGACGACCTATGTGCCTGATTTGGTGAGAACAGAGCAGGATCAGGCCAATTACTTTGAGGAAGGGCTCCGAAACGAAATTCAAGAGCGTATGCCCGTCACCGGCAAGGAGTCGTATAAGGAGATGATACAGATGGCTCTAAGGGCCGAGAGGCTCGTAAACGAAAATAGGAGAATGCGAGCTGAAACTGCCAAAAGGAGAAATCCAGTTGGATTTTCTAGCCAGCCACCAAAGAGGGGTAAGGACTCGATGGCTTCAGGGAGTATTACTTCTGATCCAGTAATATCTTCTCGACCCCCATTTTTGCAGTCACGACAGAAACCTCTGAGGTACAGCAGATCGGAGATGACTACTTCCGAGAAGAGTTTCGAAGGTTCGGATAAATGCGAAAAATGTGGGAGATATCATGTTGGGATGTGCTGGGGCATAAAATGCTTTTATTGTGGTCAGCCAGGTCATATAAGGAGTAATTGCCCACAGTTAGGACGGGGTACGATAGCTGCTCCACCTCCATTAGTTCATACGGATATGCAGAGGAGAGATTCCTCTGGAGTACACTCGAGGCAGGGAGTAGCTGCACAGTCTGATGTGGGAAGTAACACCCCGACATATCCATCTACTAGACCACAAACTCGTGTGTCAACAAGAGTATATGCAGTAACGGAAGATGAAGCACGAGTCCAACCTGAAGCAAATGAGTGAAAAGTTAGATGGAGGTGTGAGATAGTGATAGGAGATGTAAATACCAAGTGATGGACGTGTAAATAAAAGTTTCAAGAATAATATAATAAATAAGTTTATATGGAATGTTGTTGTGGAAATTTCTTAATATATTGTGGGAATTGAAATTCAAAATATATTTGAGGTATGTGTGATTTAAATAAGTTCAAGTCTTAAGTGACAATTTTGGTGGTATCAATTGAATTGGAAAAAAAAAATGACTCTTGAGAATTGTGGTATTGCACAAGATGCAATAGTCAAGTTAAGGTAAATATGGAGTATGTGGGAATAATTGAAGATGATACCCCATCTTTTCTTGGAGTTCGATAAGTGAAATTTTGAGGACAAAATTTTATTTTAAGGGGGGTAGTGTTGTAATACCCGATCCTAATTTATTTGTGATATGTCATTCACATGCAATGGATAGCATGTTTGTATATCGAATTGCCCCGGTAAATAAAATAAATGACAAGATTGCCCCTAATGGTATGGTTAAGTTAATAAAGTTTTGAACCAGTTTAAACAGAGAATTGAGGATGAAATTGAGAAAACTAAAACCCATAGATTGGTTTAAAATGAGAATTTGGAGTTCGAGATTCAATTTGGAGTTAATCGAGAAAATTGACCGATTAGGGACAAAACGGTCATTTTTCAATTTCAGGACAAAATGGGAATTTTTAATAAAGATTTTGATTTTTATGACCAAGAATGATTATATGGAATATAAAATGATGTTTGGAACGTAAAGTGAAGTTTAGCAGTGAAAAAGTGCAATTCTCAGTATTTTTGGGACACAAGGGCAAAATAGTAATTTTGCCATTAAAGGACGAATTTGGAATTTTTGGAAAAAGATTTTTTGATCCCATTTGATTGAGATTGATTGTATTAAACTTATTGGAGTGTAATTTGAAGGTTTGGTAGTGAAAAAGTTTAATTCCGGTGATTTTTGGAGTGTAGGGGCAAAATCGTAATTTTACCACCGGAAGGTCAAATTTAATTTTTCGAGAGGATTTAGATCAAAGTTGACAAATTGGAGTGTGGTATGAGTTTGAGGACTGAAAAATATGCCTTGTGGCAATTTTTCAATTTTTGGAGTAAAAATGTAATTTTACACTTTTTCGGGGGCAAAAGTGTAATTTCATAAAATTACACTATAAAAATTATTAAAATTCCTTCTAGAAGCTCCTGGAAAAATCAGAGGATAAGGGTGCTGGAAATTTGGCTGAAAAAAAAAGAAAGTCAAATGAAAAAAATAATAAATTAATAAAAAATTCAAAAAGTATAATAAAATAATATTATTTTATTTGGCTATTAAAAAGCCAAAATTTTCAGCTTCTTCCCCTAAATTTCGTTCTAACCTGAAGGAAGAGAGAGAAAACACAAAAATAAACCCTAGGTGGAAGAAAATCAAAGAAAAAGTGTGATTTTTCAAGGATCCAAGTATTTAAAGGTATGATTTTTCAAGTTTAGCTTATGAGCTATCATTTCCATGTATTTTTCCTTAGTTTCCATGGTTAGATTTCATGTTTTTATGGTGGTTTCAGATCTGGTTATATGGGTTTAGAGAGAGAAAATTTATGGAATTATTTGAATTTTAATTATGTTAGTGTTTAAGGTTAGTATAACATGTTAGTAAGCAAAGAATTGATTTTATTCTTGAATCACCCATTATAGCTGAATATTTTAGAGAGAGAATTGCTGCTGGAAATGAGGAGAATTAATGGTATTTATATGAATTATGGTGAATTATAAGCCTAGAAAAATTATGGGAATTTTTAGAACAAAAATCGAAAATTTTACCCATTAGGGGTATTTTCGTAATTTCAGTCCAGGACTGATAATTTGTATCACACTGAGGGACATTAAGTCCAATTGAATATAATTGAAGTATAGAAAGTGAGAAAAAAATTGATTCGGAGTTAGATTGGAGATTTTAGCAATTTGGACCGTGTGTAGGTGAACTAGGTCGAATACCGTGTTTAGACGGTAATTCGGACTGGATGCATGGCATTTTATGCATGATGAAGAGCCTGAAATAAATTATTATGTTAGACACAAATAATGAGATTTTGTGTCGTGAATCGTGCATAGGTGGTGAGTCCCCCGATACGAGAAAAAAAGCAGTGTAGTGGGAAATTGAAAACAGGAGTATCGGGCACTCCTGTGACAAGGTGAGTGGATAAATTATCGTCTTTAATATCTAGAGTGGATTTATTATAGTTTATGCTTATTAAAGCATGGTGAAATTGGAATCTTCAAAATATTATGATTTTCGATTAAAATGTATTTCGATGAAATATTGCTTTAAAATTAAATACCGATTTTATGAAAATTGAGTATGTGGAGACTAGGTTGAATTTATAATTTTATATATTATTATTGAAATTGTGGCTTATGACACTGTGGTAGCATGATGGCTAAATTTTTGGAGTTTGGCATGAAATATATGAATAATTTTGGTTTGGTCTTAGTAGACTGGATAAAATTTTATTTTATTCGCCATATTATGCTACTGAAAATTTTATGGGTCTGGTGGTATATTAAACGGTCACTGCAGTGGTGGGGGTTTCCATGGACTGCCTATGAGAGGGGCATGGTAATCCAATTATATACTTACCTCCGGGGGGAGATGGCGGGTGAAGTGTCTCCTGAGGTGAGATTTGAGTGCACCTCACGTCTGGGCCACCACGTGAGAGTGAGACTCAGCCAACGCCAAGGAACGGCTGTGTGTGTCAGATGTGAAAAATATGTGTATGGGTATGGGACACTTTACAGCCTCGGCGGTCTCGGTCAGATACCCGGGTACAAGGTATCCCCGTGTACAGGTTTTGGCATCAGCCAAATGTTTTTAAGAAATTCATAAACCTGGAAGTTTTAAATGAAAGGAAATTGTTTGGTATGGATTGGAATAAATTTTGGCTTTATAAATATTATTGAGACATAATGTTTTTTATATTGTCTCCACCTACTTGGCTTTAGATACTTTTGATGGTAGTTATTTACTCACTGGGTTGTAAAACTCACCACCCTCTCTTCCACCCATTTCAGGCTCGAGAAAAGCACTAGATAGCTGTGGCATCAAGAAACTAGGTGGAATCGGAATCCAGTGCATTTAAGGTACATAATTGTACATAGTGGGGCCCACATGTCATTGTAAAATTAAAATACATACTATGGTTATTTGTACTACAGTATGTATAAATTTATTTTGCTTTCGTGTGCGAAAAATTATTTTCAGATATGTTGGTAAATATTGTTTTATAAGAAATTAAAATATTTTTATTTAATATTTTTAAATAGTGTTATTAATCTTAAAATCGCTTTTAAATTAATGTTTGAGATTTCTAAACTTATTTTTAGTTACGAGAAGTACAGCTTTCATCTACAAATTGTTTTCAAAAAAAAAAAGTGAGTGAAAAACTGGTACAAGAGCCTTGCGAGGTCTCGATTTGCATTCGGGGGATGAGTGCAGACCGAGACATCGCGGCAGTTGTCACGGGCTCGATGAGAGTTCCGGGTCGTGACATAAGGTTTTAAAGGTTTTTTTTAAAGATTTCAAGGTCTTTAAAGGTTTTGTTTTTTTGGATTTTAAAGGCTTTTGTTAAGGTTTTTATGAATTTTTTATAGCATTTTTAAGGTTCTTCAAGGATTTTAAATAGTTTTTAAGTTCAAGAATTTTAAAGTTTTTTTTTGTAGTATTTCAAAGATTTTTAAGATTTTTTGAGGACTTTTAGGAATTGTTAAGGATTTTGAAAGATTTTTAAGGGTTTTTGATAATTTTTAAAGAGACATAAAGATATTTAAAGATTTTAACGGATTATTAAGGATTTTTAAATTTAAGGATTTTTAAAATTAAGGATTTTGTGGTTTTTTGTAGTTTTTGTAAAAGATTTTTAATGTTTTTTGTTGAATTTTTGGAATTTTTAAGTTTTTTAAACAATTTTTAAGGATTTTTAAGGTTAAGTATTTTAAGATCTTTTTTTATAGATTTTCAAGGATTTTTAAGTTATGTTAAGGATTTTGAAGGTTTTTTAAACATTTTTAATAACTTTAAAGGTTTGTATGTATTTTTTAAGTTTTTATGTTTTTGAAGGATTTTTAAATTTAAGGATTTTAAGGTTTTTTGAAGTTTTTTTAGAGATTTTGAAGGATTTTAAGATTTTTTAAGGATTTTTAAGGTTTTTAATGATTTTTAAGGGACTTTCAATAGTTTTGTATGATTTTTTTGCATTTGTAAGGATTTTTATGGTTTTTAAAAGATTTTAAAAGATTTTTAAGTTTAAGGATTTTAAGGTTTTGTTATAGTTTTTAAAAGATTTTTAAGGGTTTTTTTTTTCAGATTTTTAGAGATTTTCAAGAATTTTGAATGATTTTGTAGGATTTTGAAGGTTTTTTTAAAAATGTTTATGTCACGCCTTGGAACCACCCATCGGGCCCGTGACAATTACCGCGACGTCCCGATAGACACTCATTCCCCGAGTGCAAACCGAAACCCCGCAAGGCATCTCGTACCAGTTTTCCATCTACTCCGTGGTTAATAATTTCCAATAAACATTTTTCAATGAATAAAATTCTTGTTTTGAACCAAAACAATTAAATCACATCATTAACCACACAGGGCATTTTCGTCATTTTTCCTCCGAAAATTTTAAAATCGGTAAAAATATTATAATTTATTATAAAACAATATTTTTATAAACACCAATAATCAAATTGTGCGCGTAAAAGGAAAATAAGTTATTACATACTGTTATACAATTAAACAAAGTATGTACATGAATTACAATTACATGTGGGCCCAACTATATATAACTATGTACCTTGGTGTATGCTAAGAACTCGGCTTCAATCAAGCCTCTATGTGCACACCGAGTGCTACCAAAAATCTCGAGCCTGAAAGGGGGAGGAGAGGGTGGTGAGTTTTACAACTCAGTGAGTTGGATAATTACCATCCACGACATCTAAAGTCGAGTAGATGGAGACAATATATATAAAAATGACATATCACCATATAATTCATAACACCAAGTTTAGTAAAATCATGCTAAATAATTTCATTTCTTCTAAACACAAGGCTTATGATTTAATTCGTAAAATTAGGCATTGACCAAATTTTATACTTGTGAACACTTGATCAGAGTGTCCCAATGAGTCTGCCAAGGCTGTTACAATTTATATCATAATTGAAAAATACAGCCGTTCCTTGGCATTGGCCTAATTTGCTCTCACGTAGGGTTAGGTATGGAGTGAATTTTCTGGGTATCTCGAGAGTTACCCTATGCGCCTCTCCAACCGAGATTATATAATTCTTGAGTTTACCGTGCTCCTCCTAAAGGTAGTCCACGGAAACCCGCCACTGCAACGACTAATTAACCCATCATATCACTAAAAATTTCACAGCATAACAAGAAAATTTTTATACTAGCCAGCCTACACGGCAAACAGCAATTTATGCCAATTTTAACACAATAAACCAGCCAAGCATGCTCACCAAGATTATAAGCCAAAAATTTAATTTTAATATATAAACACAATTTAATGCCGGTCTCCATATACTCAGTGTAAATAAATCAATTTCTTTCTGATTTAAAAATCATTTATAAATTCAATTTATTTTTAAATCATAGAAGCAGATAAAACTACTCTAGATATTGAAAACGGTAAATTATCCACTCACCTCGTCACAGGAGTGCACAATACTCCTGTTTTTAATTCCACTACACCGAAATTTTCCCGCGTCCGGGGGACCCACCACCTATGTGTAATTTTCGACACTATTCCAATCATTTGTGTCAAACCACTGTAAATTATTTCAGGCTCTTCAAGATGCATGAAATGTTATGTAACTGTCCGAATAACCGTCTAAACACGGTATTCGACTTAGTTCGCCTACACGTGTCTAAATTGCTAAAATCTCAATTTTAACTCCGATTTGACCCGTTTTAGTTTCTAATTGATCGATTACATTCCAATTACTCAATGATAGCAACTACGGGTCAATTTACCAGTCCTAGACTGAAAATTATGATTTTACCTCTAACGGGTAAAAATTTTGATTTTTACTCTGAAAATTCCCATAATTTTTCTAGGCCCATAATTCATTAAATTACACTTAAACACCACAAATTTGCATCAGAATCAGCAGCCAATTTCACCTTAGAAAATTCGGCCTAAATGGATAAAATGAACAGCATTTCATTTCTAGTTAAATTTTCCATTCCATTATTTTTTCTACTTGATTTCTACACCATAAATCACAATTTTGCCATCCAATTCTCTTAAAATAAAGTCAACCTCATCCTCACACACCATTGGCTAGATTCAGCCTAGAGCAATTCATGGAGAAAATGAATGTTTTTCTTGTTGTTTTACTCATAAACATGCTAAACTAACACTAAACACTAACATAGTTCAAAATCAAATAATTTCATAAATTTTCTCTCTCTAAACCCATATGACCAGATCTGAAACCACAATAAAAACATGAAATCTAACCATGGAAACTAAGGAAAAATACATAGAAATGATAGCTCATAAGCTAAACTTGAAAAATCATACCTTTAAACACTTGAATCCTTGAAAAATCACATTTTTTCTTTGATTTTCTTCCACCTAGGGTTTTATTTTTGATTTCTCTCTCTTCCTTGCTGGTTTGGATGAAATTTAGGGGAAGAAAGTTGAAAATTTGGCCTTTTTAAGCTATCAAATAAAATAATATTATTTTATTATACTTTTTAATTTTTTATTAATTTTTTTTAAATCCTTATATTTTGACTTTATTTTCAGCAACCAAATTTCCTTCCTTTATCCTCAGCCTTCATGAAGTTTCTAGACAAATCCAAAAATCTTGGTGGTGTAATTTTACAAAATTACACTTTTGCCCCTTAAAAGTGCAAAATTACATTTTTACCCCAAAATTTGAAAAATTACCCATAGATATATTTTTCACCTCTCATACTCATAACATTCTCCAATTTGTCAAATTTGATCAAAATTCTCTTGAAAAATTAAATTTTATCCTCCGGTCGTAAAATTATCATTTTGCCTCTATACTCCAAAATGTACCGGAATTGCATTTTCTTCTCACTTTTTAACCTCAAATTATGTTTTAACTAGTCTAAATAATCAATCTAAATTAAAGGGGGTCAAAATCTTCTTTAAAAATTCTCGTTTTGACCTTTAGTGGTAAAATTACTATTTTGCCCTTGTGTCCCAAAAATACAGAGAATTACACTTTTTCATTGCTAAACTTCATTTTATACTCCAATAATCATATTATATTTCATATAATTATTCTTGGTCATTTAAAATCAAAATCTTTATTAAAAATCTCCATTTTGTCCTGAAATTGAAAAATGACCGTTTTGTCCCTAATCGGTCAATTTTCTTGATTAACTCCAAACTGAACCTCGAACTCTGAATCACTGTTTTAAGAAATTCCTGGTCTGTGAAATTGAGGATTTCACTCTTAAAATTCTTGTTTGAACTTGTTCGAGGTTTAATCGACTTAATGGTATTACTAAAGGCAATATAGTCATTTAACTTGTTTCTTGGGGCAATTCAATATACAAACATGATATCCAATGCATGTGAATAACCTGTCACAGATAAATTAGGGTCGGGTATTACAGTTTATGTCACGACCAAGAACTTCCCTCAAGTCCATGACAACCGCTGCGACGTCCCGATAGGCACTCATTACCCGAAATGCCGATCGAAACCCCGCAAGGCTTACGTATTAGTTTTCTTACCTTCCCTGTAAGTAACCGTTGCCAAACATCACATTTTAAAGCGTTATTTATCATTTCCTGCTCAAAACAATCAAAAGAAAAGTTTTGCCTCATAGGGGCATTTTGGTCAATTCTACCAAAAATTTCAAATTCAGCTAAAAATGCCATATGTGAGTAAGAAACACCTATTTTATAATCAAATATAAATTTAGAAGTTCACATCATTCATAAAACGTGAAATTTTTAACCATTTGAATAAAATAATGATATTCAATAAAATATTCTATTATCTATAAAATGATATTTATAAAAATATCCATAAATAATCTTTTTCAGCGTAAAAGTAAAATAAATTCTTTCGTACATTAATATAAATAATAAGAGTATAAAATCTCATTTACAGTGACACGTGAGGCCCAAATAATAAAATACTTAAAATAATGAACCTACTGTTTCTGGTGTAGTGAGGCATACAGTAATCCCTGCCGGTATCGGCTATCTACGAGCTACCCCGAGCTTGAAAGGGTTGGGAGGGAGGTTGGTGAGATTTTACAATCCCAGTGAGTAAACAAATATTACCATAAATATCTAAAGGCGAGTAAATGGAGACAATAAAAGAAACAGTCATAATAAAATATTTCATAAGGTTCTAAATTCATTTCATATTCAATAAAATAATTTTAATTCATCAAAACATTTATTGAGGCTTATGATTTTCGTAAAAATATCATTTGGCTCATGCCAAAACCATTACTTTCGGATACTTGATCAGAATATCCTATTGAGTCCGCCAGGGCTGTCGAATATATTTTTATTTAATTAAAAACATAGTCGTTCCTTGGCGTTGGCTGAGTCGCGCCTTCACATGGGGATTCGACGTGAAATGGACTCTATCACTACTCCGAGAGTTACCTTCCTCGCCTCTACAATCGGAGTAAATATATCACCGGGTTTACCGTGCCCTTCTAATAGGCTGATCCACGGAAACCCGCCACTGCAGTGACTAAACCCCGCCATATCAATAAAAAAAATCCAGTCGCATGACATGACTAACATTTTACTATACAGCTTTTAAAGCTACACATACAATTCATATAATAGCAACAAAATCTTTAAATTCAGTCATTCATGCTCAAATTATCATAAGCCAATCAAGTGAAAATATAATTTATAACACAATTAACACGAATCTCCAATTACTATTTTTTAAGAAAAATTTCGAATTTCAAAACAATCTACAAAATATTTTCATTTTACCACACTTGTTTCCAAAACATCAAAATTTCCTATTTTGATTCATTTTTCATAATATTCATAAAATAATATTTAAAATAAACTTTAAATAATTTAAGATAATGATAAGTTTACTCACCTTATGATAGCGGGATTTTTCGTCGCTATGGATACGTAGCTAAATCCTATTTTCCCTTTTCTACCGATCAATCGCTAATTCCTCTGCCTGCCACCACAATATGTCACCGTATTTATTCCTCCCATATCTATAAATTGAGATCACTAATATTCATGTGTATATAAATATATCTAGCTTACTTTATTTTATTTTAATTTATCCTTAGCACTTATTAAATCTTTACTATTTTATTAAATACATACTATGTATTATTTTACACTTGTAGACTTTTCTAATTTATATTAACTCTAATTCTATTTAATTATTCCTACTTTAATATTATTATATTTTATTCCATTTTGTCTTCTTTTACTCTATTATATTTTATTATTTTATTTTAATCCACTTTACAATATTACAATATTGCCATTTATTTTGTTTTATTACATTTTCTCTTTTACCTTTTTCTCCTTTTGTTTTTTCCTTCTTCTTGCCGTCCTTCACCACCCAAAGCTACTCCTCCCTCTCTCTCCACCGTTGGCAGCCACCAAGGCCACCATTTTCACCCATTTTTCTTTTATTTCTCTCCCACTCAAACCGTTCACTAGCACTCTCACTTTCTCACTCATGTAGCACCACTTTTCTGCTCCAAAATCAGCCCTCTCACTCACTCATTTTTCTGCTGGAATTTCCAGCAATGGATCCTTGTTTTTGTAGCTTAATTTCAGCTCTTTTCCTTGACTAATTTGGCAGCATAAGGCTGCTCTTTTCCTCACCCAACCAGCAGCTATAGCTACCCTCATTTTCAGCTTAGATTTTTGCAACAAAAACCACAATTTGCAGCAACCAAAAATACAAATTTTCAGCATCAAACTTACCTTATTTCCAGTAGCTATGCACCAGAATTTTTGGCTGCACAAAGCTGTCTTTTATCCTCCAAAAATGGACAGCCAAGTTCTCTCCTCTTTCTCCTCCAGAAATTGGCTAAAAATCTGCTCTTTCTCCCTTCAATCAGCAGCCAAAACCGTGCCTCCTTTTTTTCTCTTCTCTTCCACGGTTTTCTTCTCTCTTGCACCGTCCCTTTCTCTTTCTTTTCTTCTAGATTTTTCTTCTTTCTTCATTTCTTTATCCTCTTGTCTTTTCCTCTTTTTCTTTCCCCTCCTTGACTGACTTTCCCTTTTCTTTCTTATCCTTTCTTTTCTTCTTTTATTTGCTTGGTTTTTGGTCTTCATGTTGGACCACATGGCTGCCTTCTTTTTCTTCCCACGGTTTGACCAGCCCATGTGGTCTTCTTCGCTTTCTTTTTATTTCTTTTTATTCTTTCCTATCAGCCTATTCACATGAGAAACCTTTAACCTTTCAACTTAATTTTATTTCCTTTCTTCCTCTTGTCCATCCGGCCCCTCACACTTGACTAAAAAAAATTTACCTTTTGTTTTCTTGTCTTCTTGTAACCATTCATGCACATAAACAAATATTTAATTGACCTTTCAACCTCCTTGTTTCATTATTTTATTATCTCATTTCATCTTCTAAATATTCGTTTAAGTCTTTAATTATCCTAAGATTTAATTAGGCTTAAAACTGTATTAAGAGACCCAAAAATTTAATTATCAATCTTTGAAATTTTCATTCTCAACATATGACGCCTTGTTACTTTCCAACAAAATTTTCTCTATTGCAAAGACAGAACTGGGTGAAGTGATCTTCATTAAAGTTGTAGCTCTGTCTCTTAGCTTTCCAATGGTCTAAGAATTTCTGAAATTGGAGTTATGTAGCTTGAGATATGGCCAAAATACTCAAGAATATACAAAAATTTCTGAGTTCTTCAACACTTTGCTCTCCAAAAATTAAATCCAATATTTTTAATTCCAATCCACACTTATTAAATTTTAATTTCCTTCAAAATTATTCTTTATTTCTTCTTCCCCACTTGAATTAGTCATATTCTCATTTCTTATGACTAATTTTGACATCCAATAAAATATTATTTTATTTCAAAATTTTTCACTTGGCTTCTTTAGTCTCGAAATGCATTATTATGCATCAAATTACTTTCAAATCATCCTTTAATTCACTAATTCGTCTCCGATAAAAATATTATTATTTAATTACCATTTTTGCGCGTGCGAAATATTTTATTCTTGAACACTCATTTCATCATTTTATCATTCTTTAGCACGCTACTTCTTATCAATCTATCCTTAATCCTTCTGGGATGATTATGTTGACTACTATATAAAAGTATGGCGTATTACAGTTTAAGTATTTTTAAGGAGACTTAAGATTATTTAAGGATTTCAAATGATTTTTACGAATTTTAAAGGATTATTAATGGTTTTTAAGGACTTTTAATTTAAGCATTTCAAGGTTTCTGTATAGATTTTTATGAATTTTCAAGGACTTTTTCAGATTTTTTTATAGGTTTTTATGCATTGTAAGATCTTTTTAAGAATTTTGAAGGCCTTTTAAATGTTTTTTTAAAGTTTTTTATGGTTTTTAAGATTTTTACATATTTTTATGAATTTATAAGGACTTTTAAGTTTTTTAAAGGATTGTTAAGGATTATTAAGTTTAATGATTTTATGAATTTTTGTAGTTTTTCATAGATTTTTAAAGATTTTTAAGGTTTTCTAGCTATTCTTAAGGATTTTTAAGGTTTTGAAGTGATTTTTAATTATTTTTAATGAATTTTAAGGATTGTTAAATTTTCTTAATGATTTTTATATATTTTTAAGGTCTTTTTATTATTTTTGTAAGTTTTTTTAAAAGATTTTTTAGGTTTTTAAAGCCGTTTTCACAGAGTTTTATGAATTTTTTTATGATTTTTTGGCATTTTTAAGGATTTTCATGATGTTTAAAGGTTGTTAAAGATTTTTAAGTTTTAGGCTTTTAATATTTTTTATAGTTTTTGAAGGATTTTAATGTTTTTTAAAAGATTTAATTGTTAAGTTTTAGGAATTTAAGGTTTTTGCAGTTTTATATAGATTTTAAAGGATTTTTATGTATTTTAAGTATTTTAGTGATTTTTAATGTTTTTAAGCATTTTTTAGAGTAAGGATTTCAATGTTTTGTATAGTTTTTTAATGAATTTTATTGATTTTTGAGGATTTTTAAAAAATTTTTAAGATTTTGAATGATTTTTAAGGTCTATTTAAGGTTTTTAAAGATTTAGAAATTTTAATGGACTTTAAAGGCTTTTGTTAAGGTTTTTATGCATTTTTTAGGATTTTTAAGGTTTTTCAAATATTTTAAATGATTTTTAAGTTTAAGGGTTTTAAGTTATTTTAATTGTATTTCAAAGATTTTTTAAGGTTTTTTGAGGATTTTTAGAAATTGTTAAGGATTGTTAAAGATTTCTAAGGTTTTTAAAGCATTTTTAAGGATTTTTAAAGAAACTTAAGGATATAAGGAATTTTAAGGATTTTAAATGATTATTAAGTTTAAGGATTTTATGGTTTTTGTTGTATTTTTAATGATTTTAAAGGTTTTTTGTTCAATTTTTAGGAATTTTTTAGAATTTTTAAAGTTAAGTATTTTGACTTTTTTATAGATTTTTAAGGATTTTATTATCTTTTTAAGGATTTTGAAGGTTTTTTAACAGCTTTGAAGGTTTTTATGTTTTTGAAAGATTTTAAGGTTTTGTAGTTTTTAATGGATTTTGAAGGAGTTTATAGTTGTTTTGGGATTTTTTGAGAGTTTTAAAGTTTTTTATACATTTTTGACCATTGTTAAAGATTTTGTAAGATTTTTATGCATTTTTATGGTTTTTAAATGATTTTTAAAGATTTTTAAGTTTAAGGATTTTAAGGTTTTGTAACAGTTCTTAAAGAATTGTTAAAGAGTTTTAAGGTTCCTTTAGGATTCGTAGGGATTTTTAAGGATTTTAAATAATTTTGCATGATTTTAAGGTTTTTTTAAAATGTTTAAGTATTTTGAAGGAGACTTAAGGATATTTAAGGATTTTTAAAGATTTTTAAAGATTATTAAGGCCTTTTAAGGATTGTTAAGTACTTTTAAGGTTAAGTATTTTAAGGTTTTGTTTTATAGAGTTTTAAGGATTTTGAAGGACTTTTAAGGATTTTTAAAGATTTTTAAGTTTTCTGTGGATTTTTAAAGATTTAAAGATATGTTTAAGAATTTTGAAGGTTTTTTAAAGATTTTTAAAGTTTTTATATATTTTTAATTATTTGTAAGTATTTTTGTAGTTTTTTTAATCAATTTTAAAAGATTTTTAAGGTTTTCTAAGAATTCTTAAGGAGTTTTAAGGTTTTTAAGAGACCTTTAATGATTTTTAAGGAATTTTTAAAGATTTTTGAGGTTAAGGATTTTAATTTTTTTATAATTTTTTAATGATTTTAAAAGAGTTTTAAGAATTGTTCACAATTTTTGATGATTTTAAAAAATTTTTAGGGTCTTTTTCTTGTCTTTTTAAAGTTTTTTTTTTAAAGATTTTTAAAGTTTTTAAAGGTGTTTTTAACAATTTTTATGAATCTTTAAGATTTTTAGGCATTTTTAAGGATTTTTATAGTTTTCAAAAGGTTTTTAAAAGATTTTTAAGTTTTAAGATTTTAATTTTTTTATAGTTTTTGAAGGATTTTTATGTTTTTTAAAGCATTTTTAAGGATTATTAAGTTTAAGGATTTTAAGGTTTTTTGTAGTTCATTGTAGATTTTGAAGGATTTTTATGTTTTTTTTTTTAAGAATTCTTAGCGATTTTTAACCTTTTAAAGCAATTTTGAGGTTAAGGATCTTAATTTTTTTATAGTTTTTTAAAGAATTTTATATATTTTTAAGGATTTTTAAAAAATTTTAAAGATTTTAAATATTTTTAAGATCTATTTAAGGTTTTTAAGGTTTTTTTTTTTTAAAGATTTTTAAGGTTTGGAAAGGTTTTTAATGGCTTTGTTAAGATTTTTATGAATTTTTTTGGATTTTAACAGTTTTTCAATGATTATAAATGATTTTTATGTTTAAGAATTTAAGGTTTTTTATTGTATTTCAAATATTTTTAAGTTCTTTTAAGGATTTTTATGGATTGTTAAGGATTTTTAAAAGAGTTTTAAGGTTTTTCAAGCAATTTTAAGAATTTTTATGGAGACTTAATTACATTTAAGAAATTTAAAGATTTTTAGGGTTAAGGATTTTATGGTTTTTTGTAGTTTTTTTTAAAAGATTTTTAAGGTTTTTGATTGAATTTTTAGAAATTTTTAAGATTTTTAAACAATTTTTAAAAATTTTTAAGCTTAAGCATTTTAAGGTTTTTTTATAGATTTTTGAGGATTTTAAGATCTTGTTAAAGATTTTGAATGTCTTTTAAGGTTTTTAAGGTTTTTTAACTGTTTTAAAAGTTTTTATGTATTTTTAAGATTTTTATGCTTTTAAAGGATTTTTAAGGATTATTAAGTTTATGGATTTTAAGGTTTTTTTGTAGCTTTTTTAAATTTTTTTAGATTTTTTAGATTTTTATGGGATTTTTGATTATTTTTAAATGATTTTTATGATTTTTAAATGATTTTAAAAGATTTTTAACTTTAAGGATTTTAAGATTTTGTTATAGATTTTGAATATTTTGTAGGATTTTTAAAGTTTTTTAAGAATTTTTAAGTATTTTTAAGGAGTGTTAAGGATATTTAGGGATTTTGAAAGATTATTAAGGATTTTTAAGGTTAAGCATTTTATGGTATATTTTAGACTTTTAAAGATTTTCAATGACTTTTAGGCATTTTTAAGTTTTTTATGGATTTTTCTAGATTTTTAAGGATTTTAATTCTTTTAAAGAATTTTAAAGGTTTTTTAAGAATTCTCAAGGTTTTAAAAGTTTTTTTTTCTAATTTTTTATGGATTTTGAGAGATTTTAATATTTTTTCAGGATTTTTTGAGATTTTTTAAAATTTTAAGGGATTTGTAACGATTTTTATGGAATTTTTAAGGGTTTTGTAAAGTTTTCATGCATTTTAAGGATTTTTTTAATGGTTTTTAAAAGATTTTAAATGATTTCTAAGTTTAAGGATTTTAAGGTTTTGTTATAATTTTTAAAGAATATTTACAAATTTTTAATTTTTTGAGAATTCATAGGGATTTCTAAGGATTTTGAATGATTTTGTTGGATTTTTAAGATTTTTTAAAGAATTTTTAAAGATTTTTGAAGAGACTTAAGGATTTTTAAGCATTTTTAAGGTTAAGCATTTTAAGGTTTTTCATAGAGTTTTAAGAATTTTTAAAGATTTTTAAGTTTTTTTATAGATTTATAAGGATTTCAATGTCTCTTGAAGAATTTTGAAGGTTTTTAAGGTTTTGTAAGGATTTTTAAGGTTTTTATGTATTTTTAAGGATTTTTATGTTTTTTAAAGGATTTTTAAGGATTATGAGCTTTACGGATTTTAATTTTTTTTTTTTTGAATTTTTATAGTTTTCTAAGTATTCTTAGGGTTTTTAAGGTTTTTAAGAGATTTTTAACAATTTTAAGTAATTTTTAAAGATATTTAGGGTTAAGGATTTTCATGTTTTCTATAATTTTTTATTGACTTTTACAAATTTTTTACTATCGTTAAAATTTTTTAAGAATTTTTAAAGATTTTTAATGTATTTTTTGAAGTTTTAAAAAGATTTTTAGGGTTTTAAAAGGTTTTTTTAAAGGATTTTAGCCATTTTTAAGGATTTTTATGGTTTTGAAAGGTTTTTTAAAGATTTTTAAGTTAGAGGATTTTAATTTTTTATAGTTTTTAAAGGAATTTTGTTTTTTTAAAAGATTTTTAAGGACTATTAAGTTTAAAGTTTTTAAGGTTTTTTGGTAATTTTTTATAGAGTTTAAAGGATTTTTATTTTTTTTAAGAATTTTTCGTGAGTTTTAGGGTTTTGAAGGGATTTTGAATGGTTTTAAGCATTTTTAAGGTTAAAAGTTTAATTTTTTTAATAAATTTTATAGATTTTTAAAGATTTCAAAAAAATTTTAAAGATTTTTAAAGATTTTTAATATCTATTTAAGGTTTTTAAGGTTTTTGTTTGAAGATTTTAAAGGTTTTTAATGGATTTTAAAGGCTTTTGTTAATGTTTTTATGAATTTTTTTGAATTTTTAAGGTTTTGCAAGGATTTTAAATGATTTCTAAGTTCAAGGATTTATAGGGTTTTTTTTATACTATTTCAAAGATTTTTAAAGTTTTTTGAAGATTTTTAGGAATTGTTAAGGATTTTGAAATATTTTAAAGGTTTTTTAAGCATTTTTAAGGAGACTTAAGGTTATTTAAGGATTTTAAAGGATTATTAAGGATTTTTTAGGTTAAGGATTTTATGATTTTTTGTAGTTTTTTAAAAGATTTTAAAGGTTTTTTTTTTTAAATTTTTAGGAATTTTTAAAATTTTAAAACAATTTTTAAGAATTTTTAAGCTTTTGGATTTTAAGGATTATTAAGTTCAAGGATTTTAAGGTTTTTTTTTTTTGTAGTTTTTTTATAGATTTTGAAAGATTTTTGTGTTTTCTAAGAATTCTTTGTGATTTTTAAGGTTTTTAAGGGATTTTGAACTTTTTAAGCATTTTTTAGGTTAAGGATTTTAATGTTTTTTTATAGTTTTTTAATGAATTTTGTAGCGACGCCTCTCTGATCGCTACCGGCGTTCGAGACTTTTGAGAGATCCCGCCAAGTCCCAAACAAGCCTTTCTAAAATTGCTCGTTGTTCCACTATATTCAATCACCACATAATATTGATATTTTCTTATTCTAAATTAAATCATAAAAAATAAAAAAAAACCAATTCAAACTTTTTGCATTTCATTCGCATTTAAAATACTCTAAAATCTAAAATCTCCAAATTAGTGCTTATATAAAATTTAGAATATGTTTATAACTTAATAAATACAGCACTATGACTTAACCTCTAACAGACCAGCGGAGCGACTCGAAATAAAATACTATGAGATGACTTTACCTATCCATAAGAAACTAAGCGCGCCGTTGACCACGCGCTAGATCGATCCTTATCTGCAAAAAAGAAAAAATGAGGTGTGAGTCTCATAGACTCAGTGAATATCATCAACTACGTGAGTAAGGTGTAGATAGGAAACAAGCAAACAGTAGATCATTTGAACATAAAATGCAAGATTATGAAATCAATCTATTTCAAACGGGAGTTTTTGTGCCTTATAATCATTTTTTGCATCAAATCAATAAAATCGAGCCAGCTCCCGTGAAACCAAATATTATTCAAAATCATATACAAATCATAACTCGCCTATACGCGAGAAATCACGGATTCATTTCACAGAAAACCAATAAGGGAGCTGCTAAAAAAAACATTTAATTTAATTTTCTCACCATGCTAAGAAACATGATTCATACTGTTAAAATTTATTTCATTCCATGTAAAACAATTATATTTTATCAAAAATAGACAACAAAGCTTATGACTTTATAAAAACTTGGCTCGTGTCAAAAACTCATATTCGGTGATACCTGCGCCGGGGTATCCAACCGAATCCGCCAAGGCTGTTAAAATTTCAATTTCTCAAAATTGAGCCGTTCCTTGGCGCTGGCTAAATTCAATTTCACGTGGTGGTTTGGCGTGAATTGAACTCGATTTTTACCTTAGGAGTTACCCTTCACGCCTCTCGTACCGAGGTAAAATAATAACTGGGTTTATCGTGCCTCTTTAATAGGCTGGTCCACGGAAACCCCCCACTGTAGCGACTAATTAACTCACCAATCAACAAATCATAATAGTATGGCATGACAATTTTATCACTATCCAGCCTATTTAGGCAAAATCAACAACGCGTATATTTTCACACAATTATCAAATCAGCCAATGATGCCATATTTACCATAAGCCATTTTATTCAAATCATAAATGTACAACACATGTACAACAGTCTCTAATCACTCAATTTCTAAAATCATCATTCAAGTTTAAAATGATTTTTCAAGGGAATATTTTAAATCTTTTTCAAAATATCGATTCCCATACCACGCTAAAATTTTCTTTTCATAAATGTTCGTTGTAAATATTTGCATGATATTTTTATATTGAAATAGCATGGTGAATACGTAATAAATTCCATGAATGCACACCACACAACAATAAGGCACGTTTTCCTTTGATGTAAACCATTTCGAAAAGCTTGTTTCCCGATTTAAAAACACTTTACGTATAATATATACATATATTCCAAATTATTTCTAAAAATAATTTGCACATCACAATTTCTTAAAATTTCACCAACGTATGCTTTTCACAATAGTTCGTATACAATAAATCGTACGAATTTATATATATATATAAATATATGAAAATTTTAAAATCGACACCCCCTACTCACTTCGTAATAATGGGATTTTTCCTCACTATTTATTCGTTCACGTATCGATAATTATTCCTATTTATTGATCACGTACTTCGCTCAGCACGTCTTCACGACAATTTTCCTAACATCAAATTTAAATTCAACATGCTTAATCGCACACTTATATGAGTAGTAACTTAATTAAATTTCCTTAATCAATTTGCATATTTTTCATCTAAAATATGCACAATATTAATAAACTGCCTATAACCTTAAAATTTTACATTTACTTACCAATGGGCCTTTGCCATTTCTTTGTGACCTTGGACCTTTCTATGGCTTCTCAAATTTTCTTTCCATTGGACTAAGCCTATTCACTTTTCTCCTATTAGGCCATGCCCAAGTTTAGTTCTTATTGAGCCATGCCCAATTACTTTTTTCATGGGTCATGCCCACCCATTTTTTTTTCTTTTTTTTTCTTCTTCTTTTCTACGTTGCTTTCTTCCTTCCTTTTTCCAGCCCATTTCTCTTTCTTCTTCCTCCTCCCTTCACCACCGTGGTCTCCTCCCTTTCTTTCCTCTCAAAATTGGTCACCACTAGCTCAACTTTTTGATGGCATGAAACTTGAAAACTTCCAGCAACTATGCTGTCTTCTTTAACTCTAATTTGCAGCAACCAATCATCACCATTTTCAGCCACCAAAACTCTCAAAATTTCAGCAACTTCAAGCTTGATTTCCAACACCAATAACCTGAAATTTTCAGCACCTAAATCTCTTCAAAATTCAGCCCAAACAGCCCCCAAACAAGTGCAAAAATTTTCAGATTTCTCACATTCTTCAAGAATTGAATTTTCTTCTCTTTTCTCTCCTCTTTTGCTGCCAATTTTTTACACTTGAATAAGCTCTCTTTCTCCTCCAAAAGTACAGCAAAATCAACTTTCTTCCTCCCACCAAAACGGCTGAATTTTTCCTCTCTTTTTTTCCCTTCATCACGTCATTTTCTTTCTCTCGGTTTTTCTTTGTTTCTTCTATCCTTTTCTTCTTTCTTTCTCTTCCTTTATTTCTTTCCTCTTTGACTGAACTCTCTCTTCCACAATCTTCTAGATTTTACATTGTCTTTCACCTTTTTATTTCTTTATCTTCCTTACCGTCCCCACCATTTTATCTTCTTATTCTTTTATTTTACTTGTTTTGTTTTCATTCTTATTTTTTTGTTTTCTTTGTTTCTTTGTCTTTCTTCCATGCCTTAGCCGACTTTCACTTCTCTCTTTTTCTTCTTTGACTTTTCTTTGTTTTGTTTCCTTTTATTTTTCTTGCCTTTTTTTTTATTTCTTTGTCCTCTCTTTCCTTTTGTCTTCATTTCATGTTTATGTTTCTTGTCTTCATATAACCATTCAATTCATGTACATATAAAAATATTTTTTGACTTTTCAACACTTTTATTTCATTATTTTTCATCCAATTCATTCTCATGATATTTTTATTCCTTCCAAATAATTTAATTTTATACATTATACCTTAATTTTATTTTATTTAACCTATCTCCATCGAATTCTCATGATTTAAAATTAATTCATCCAACACATGTAAAAATCCCATTTTCCATCTATCTTCATTCTCTTACACGTGTATAATCGAAATGTTAAAATTGCACTTGAATGCGGTGTCTCCATAACGTTTAAATATTTTTTTACTGCGTTAACTCGACTAAAAATGTGCGTCGTACGATTTTCACCGTTTTCATTCAAAATTCTTCTTTACTGCTCCTCCCCCACTTAAATTAGTCATATTTCGTTTTTCATGACTAATTTTGACAATAAATAAAATTTTAATATTTGAATATTATTTTATTAAATAAAATATTATTTTATTTTAAAAATTTTTACTTGTCTTCTTTGGTCCCGAAACACATTGTTATGTCTCGATTTACCTCCGAATCATCTTTTAACTCACTAATTCACCTCTGATAAAAATATTATTATTTAAATTGCTGTTTCCGCTCGTGCGAGACATTTTATTCTCTTGAGCGTTCCTTAGCACGCCAATTCGCATCAATTAATCATTCACTTAATCCTCAAAGCCTTATTGGTGTCCAACGAAGGTACGGGGTGTTACAAATTTTATAGATTTTACAGATTTTTAAGGGGTTTTTTTTTTAGATTTTTATGAATTGTTAAGGATTTTTAAATATTTTTAAAGTGTTTAAAGCATTTTTAAGAAAACTTAAAGGATGTTTAAGGATTTTAAAGGATTATTAAGGTTAAAGATTTTATAGTTTTTTGTAGTTTTTAAAAAGATTTTTAAGGTTTTTTGTTAAATTTTTAGGAATTTTTAAGATTTTTAAATAATTTTTAAAAATTTTTAAGATTAGGGATTTTAAGGATTATTAAGTTTAAGGGTTTAAAGGTTTTTTGTGGTTTTTTTATAGATTTTGAAAGATTTTTATGTTTTCTAAGAATTTCTAGTGATTTTTAAGGTTTTTAAGGGATTTTGAACTTTTTAAGCATTTTTTGGGTTAAGGATTTTAACTTTTTTTATAGTTTTTAATGAATTTTATAGATTTCAAATATTTTTAAGGTCTTTTTTTGAAGATTTTTAAGGATTGTTAAATATTTTGAAATATTTTTAAGGTTTTTTAAACATTTTTAAGGAGGCCTAAGGATATTTGAGGGTTTTAAATAATTATTAAGGTTAGGGATTTTATGTTTTTTTTTGTAGCATTTTAAAAATTTTTGAGGTGTTTTGTTAAATTTTTAGGAATTTTTAAGATTTTTAAACAATTTTTAAGAATTTTTAAGATTAGGGATTTTAAGGATTATTAAGTTTATGGATTTTAGGGTTTTTTTATATAGTTTTTTTATAGATTTTGAAAGATTTTTATGTTTTTTAAGAATTTTTAGTGATTTTTAGAGTTTATGGTTCAAGCTTCATAGGTCAGAAGTTGGGGTTCGGGGTTTATGATTTAGGGTTTCTTTTTTATGCTAGAAGTTCCCACAAGGCCCAACGTCATGAACTACGCTCTTTCGTCTAAGAATGTAATAGTTCGTGCGACACTTAAGTGAACGCTTCAGCGCAAGTCAGTCAATACTTGGTTATGTCTGATCCAACAATAATAATAACAATAAATCAGACTAAGAAAACCCGCATCAAAATCAAAAGGCATACCGAATACCATATATGCAACTCCTAAGTCATAAAAAGGAAAAATGTTTTATTAATATAAAATTAATTACAAATGGATCAAGACACACCATTGTCAGGTCATAGGGGTAACCCTAAATGATTCGCTAAAAAACTTACCTTTAGCAGTGAGAAAGCCTAATAATCCATTGACTACTCACCCCCTATAAAGAGTTTACGAGATTTTACAAGTATTCTACTAGTAGCCATTACAATGCTTGAAATGAGGACATTCTTTTCCTAAAAGGTCTTTCCCCTGAAAGACTTAACAAGTATTTTTGGAGGTGTCACCTTGAGCCATTACATTGTTTTAAAGAGGGACATTTTCCTTACAGGTACAAAAAACTCTATCTCATAGACAACTCTACCTTATCAAAGTTTGGTACAAGGTTGGCTCATGACATCCTCCCCCACTTAATCTGTCGACGTTCTCATTGGTTGGTTGGCTTTAAACTCTTAAATTTTCTGTTAGAAGGCGCATAAGTCGGCTTCTTTTTCTCAAGTGATTTCATCTGGCCCCAAACCTTCCCATTTCACCAAGCTCTTCTGTGTCGATCGTTGGTTGATGGTCGTCATCCTCCTTACCAAAATCTCCTCCACTCAACACTGTGATGGTGGTTCTTGTGGCTCAACTCCTACTTGTATCTACTGGATCTGCATGGAATGGTTTCAAATTGATGACGTGAAACATGAGGTGTACCTTTATCCACTTGGGTGGATTAATCTTGTAGGAAATCCTCCCTACCTTGGCTACCATCGATACTATACCTTCAGACTTTCGTACTAGTATTCGATCTCTCTTCCTTAGGAATCAAAGTTGTTTGGGTACTAACTTCACCAGCACCAGGTTACCCATCTTAAAATGTTGCTCCCTTTGACCTTTATTTGCCCATTACTTCATCTGGCTGGAGGTTTTCTTTAAATAAGCTCTAGCGACTTCAATGTTTTGCCTCTACTCTTTAATAAAGTTAAATGCCTATGGGCTCTTCTCGATATAGGATTCCACTGAGGTATAAGGAAGTCTAGGTTGTTGTCTAGTGACAACCTCGAAAAGGGTTCTATTAGTGGTCGAGCTTTTTTGTGAGTTAAAACATAGTTGAGCCACATTTAGTAAGTTAGGCTAATTCTTCTAGTTTACTTGTACAAAGTGTCACAAGTATTCTTCTAATAACCTATTAAAGCGTTCTATCTGACTATCTATTTATGGGTGATAATTAAAAGATACGTTGAGTTCTGACAACAATAGCTTAAACAGCTTTTTCTAGAAAAAGTCAATAAACTTTAGATCTCTGTTGCTGATAATGCTCTTCGAAACACCCTAATATTTTACCACATGTTTAAAAACTGTGCGAGCAGTTTCTTCTGCAAAGCCAAACTTTTGTACTAGAATGACCGTTGTGTACTTGGAAAATCGATCCACCATTACCAAGATTGTTGTCGTATCCCCCACTTTAGGAAGTCCTACAATAAAGTCTAATGAATTATTTTCCTAGAGTTTGGTCGGTACTAGTAGAGGTTCGAGCATTCTCATCGATCTCTGTCTGTCTACTTTGCCCTACTAATAAATGAGGCACGTCTTTGTATAATTTATCACATCCTGTCGCATATGAGGTTAATAGTAACCTTGTTTCAATAGTGCAACAGTCCACCGCCAACTTTGATGTCCTGGCCAAGGAGTATCGTGACAATCTCACATTAATTTCTACCTATGTGCTCTCGCTCTTGGAACAAATATGTAGGGTCTTTTTATTAGTAAGAGTCCATTTTCCACCCAAAAGTATTTCGACTTTTTGCTTTCCATCAACTTCCTAATGGCCATTACTTGGGGGTCTCAATGCAAATTTTTCTCAATGAAATTACGAATATCTGTGGTAACTTTGTTAGCTATCATTGGTGCGATCACCCTTAGAGCTATAAATTCGGCCTTCCTACTGAGGGCATTTACTACATGGTTTCCTTTTTCAACTTTATGCTTGAAGCAAAAATCAAACTCGACTAAGAACTCTTGCTATCAATCTTGTTTAGTTGTAAGTTTTAGGTGTGTGAAGAAATGACTTATGGTTATATTGTCGATCTTAACCATGAATTATGATCCTAGCAAATAGTGTTGCTAGGGCCATAAATAATGAATCATTGTAAGTAGTTCTTTCTCCTGTGTTGTGTATCTTTTCTTAGCTTCAATCAACTTCTGACTTTTGAATGCAACCGGGTGTCCTTCTTGTAGCAACACTTCTCCAAGAGCAAAGTCTGATGCATCCGTCTGTACCTTGAAAAGCTTTGCAATATCGAGGAGTGATAACATAGGATCTGTTATCATCATGTCTTTCAAACCTTCGAAGGCTTCCTTGCACTATGGTGTCTAGTTCCACTTTTGTCTTTTTTTCAGCAATTCTGTAAGTGTTACTATTCTTTTCAAATATCCTTCCACAAATCTTCGATAATAATTGGCTTGCCTTAAGAAAGAACGAAGCTCGATTGTATTCTTAGGGATGGCACATTCTTTGATAGCCTTTGCCTTCTGCATGTCCATTCGGATGTGCCCTTGTTTAATAATATGACTAAGAAATTAGATTCGGGTTTGCACAAATGCATATTTCTCTCTTTTTACATATAAATGGCAATTGCGTAGCCTTTGGATGACTTGTCACAAGTGCCGTTGATGCTCTTCCAAGGTCGAACTATACACCACAATATCGTCTAAGTAGATCACCACAAACTTGTCCAGATAATCATGAAACACCTAGTTCATCAATGTGCAAAAGGTAGCAGGAGCATTAGTTAGTCTAAAAGGCATAACAAGAAATTCAAATGCACTATACTACATTATGCAGATGGTTTTGGCTCATCTCCCTTAACCACTTTTACTTGATGGTAACCAAATCTCAAATCTAGTTTGGAGAAGTACTTTGCACCACTTAACTAGTCAAAAAGATCTACTATAAGAGGGATAGGATATTTATTCCTAACTGTGACTTTATTTAAAGCCCTATAATCCACTCACAATCATAAACTCTCATCTTGCTTCTTCTGAAAAGGTAATAGGACTCCAATAAATGCTTTTGATGGTCGGATGAATCCAGCTTGAATCAATTCATCTAATTGTTTCCTTAGTTCCGCTAACTTTGGAGGACCCATTTTGTATGGCCCTTTTGTAGATGGTTTACCTCTTGAAAGTAATTCTATCTCATGATCGACAACTCGTTGAGGTAGTAGGACCCTTGGTAGTTATTTTGGCATTATATCTTAAAATTCTTCCAAAACCAGTTTCACTTTTTCAGGTATTAAATTTCTGTTATCTTTGTCTTTGTAGATGGGCATGGCCATATAGGAGAGCTCACTTTTCTTAATCCCTTTCTTAAACTATATAACTGATATCATCTTCTTCCCATTCTTAAGTAGGATTGTAGTCAGTACCACACATGGTTGTTTTCTAATAAACATTAAATAACTTGCAACAGGGAAAGAGATAGCTTATGCTATTGTTCACAAAGATGTGTGCTAGAAGGGATGAATAGCACTTTCTGAATATAACCAAACTTACCTTCTAATTAGAAGCTTGTTAAAGGTCAATGATGAGAAGTTAAATGCTAGATGAAAGAATGATTTAAAGAAAAATGAAATGAAAAATAAGAAATGGTAGATAATGTACAAAGATTTATAGTGGTTCGATCTCTTTGACCTACATCCACAGCTTTGATATTTCAATCAAGGATTTTCAAACCAAATCACTAGAATCGATGGAATTCTCAAGCTTTTACCAAACATTTACAATGGTTTTTGACAAGCTCAGCCATGACCTTTAATAATGGTTTTTCTTGGGATCAACCAAAATCTAAAACTAACTTTTCTAAGGCTAAGTTAGAACCTACAATAGCAACCAAGCTAACTCAAGCTTGATTAGAACCTACAATAGCAACCAAGCTAACTGAAGCTTGATTAATCCCCTTAGAGTGTCTCGTACACTCTAAGTAATCAAGAAGTACAGATATAAAGAAGTACCTATGATCACTGACCTGATTTGAATGGTATAAGACAAAGTGCTAAACTTTATTACAAAGATTGGAGTGAAATGCAAGAAGAACTGAGAGAATATTTACTATTTTTAAGCTCTATTTTGTTTTTGAAAGCATCTCTTGGTCTTCTTAGTCATTGAAGATGTCTTTTATACTTGAAAAATCAACTATAATGGATGTTGACAGCTTCAAACCATTGAAAACAGTTTGGAATCCTTTCTAGCCGTTAGTTTGTCTTTAGACATTCAAATTCAAATTCTCAAACAAAGTGCTTTTAGCTGGTTAACCATACTTCTTAGTTGATTAAGTCTTCTCTGTCTCGTAATCAAATTCTCTGACAATAAGCTTTTAGCTGGCTAACCATACTTCTTAGTCGATTAAGTCTTCCTTATCTCGCAATTCACTTTACTCTACTAATCAGTTTAGTAAGACTTTAACTAATTAAGAGCTTATTATTTCTGAAGCAGCCGATTTCACTTTTGGATTTTAGTTGACTAACTCCCTTGGTTATTTGACTAAGGGACTTATGTTTGTAGTTCATTTGCAACTCTTTATTTTGATAACTTTTGTTGTTTGCTTTTTAGTAATTAATTTATTATTGGCATACACTTTTATCCTGCATACTTAAGTAGTATAGTTGGACATTAATGAACGAGAATGTTTTGTTATCATTAAAAACTTATGTAGCCAACATGGGCTTTCGTCGTAAAATCCAAGTCTAAGATAAAATCAAAGTCATCTATAATAGCTACAATCAAGTTCACCTTCTCTTCCCAAGAGTCAGTTTTAATCTTTATGTTTTTAGCATTTCCCATGATAGTTGAAGGTAGCAAGTTAGCTACCTTCATCTGTCCAAAATCCTTCTCAATTGTAAAACTGCACCTTTTTGCCTCTCTCAAGGTGATGAAAGTGTTTGAGGCCCTCATGTCAAGCATGTCTTTGGTACTTTTCTCATTCAATAACACCTCTATACATATTAAACTTCATTAGGCTCATTCTTTATCTTCTCTCGTTGTGCTTGTAAGGCTTCAAGGATACAAATAGAGCCCATTCGTGCTAGCTCTTCCTCAACTTCTTCGACTGTAGTGTGGGGTGGGGGTGTCTCAACATTGGTAGTGTATATCGCACTAAAGGTTGCTCGATAAGGATAATCAGCTACTTGATGAGGTTCCTTGCATAAAAAATAAGATATCGATGGTCGTGACTTAAAGTTCCATTGCTTATTGGTTCTCGACTAGGGTGTGTCTCTAGTAGGTGATCTCCTATCGCCTACCCCACTAGAGGGTCTGCTTACTCTAGGAAATTTTACCCCACTGTTTGAGCTAGAGTTATTGGTCCTAGATGGAGGGTCTTTCCTTTTGTTAAAGTTTTCACTATAATGAGTAAGGCACTCAGTAGCCACTATTGCCAAAGTCACATCCTTACCCTCTATCATTGTAACTTTGTCCTTGCCCATGGTTTTAAACCCTCAAGGAAATAGAACAATCTATCTATTTTACTCATATCCTTGATATGTAACATTAAAGTAGAGAAGTTCCTTGCAAATCCCCGTACTAATCCTATTGTGACATCTCTCACAACTTCAGTCGTGCCATATACTTAACATTCTTAGGGAAAAACTAGTTCTTTAATTCTTGCTTTAAGTCTGTCCAAGTGTTGATATAGCACTCACCATCAATGAATTTGGAATGCCACCACAACTTTATGTCCCTAGCAAGATACATTGAAGCCATCGCCATTTTGCCTTCATTCGACTCTATGCACATAGCTTGAAAATATTGCTCCATATCAAAAGGGAAGTTCTCTAACTCGTTAGCATCTCTAACCCCTTTGTATCGCTTGGGTTCCAACACAATAACCCTTTTCCCTCGATCTCCTGAACTTCTATTGGCATTACCTGCAGCAAATAACCAAAAGAATTACATGAGCTTTCAATTCTCCAATCTCGCCTTGGAGAATGCTTAATACATCCCTGGTCTCATCACTCAGGGTATTAATCATCTTGGACAGTTCTTGTTGGATTATCTCAATTTCATCTAGTCGTTCACTCAGAACCATATGAGCTTTTATTGCAACCACCGCTGCCTTTAGCTCATCAATCCTCTAATGGTCTTCTGGTGCACTCCCTGTGGTCACCATTTTTATACTTTAGATCAACACGTCTTGCTTGTGCTCAGATACCAACTGTCACGAACTACGCTCCTTCATCTAAGTATGTGATAATCTGTGTGGCACTTGAGTGGACACTTCCACACAAGTTAGCCAATAGTCGGTTATAGCTGATCAAATTTGTTGATTTATCATGCAAGTGCACGTATCATTAACAAGTAATATAATAGTAAATAGAATTCATTCCCATGGAGAATTGAATTAATTCGTTAATTGCTAACTACTAAAATTGTAACACCTTAATCTTATCCAAACGATTAAATTTAAAAAGAAAAATTAAAACTAATAAACTAAAACTAGAATTAAATAGTAAATTTATTTTATGAAACTCACTTAACTACCAGACCTAAGATTATGATGTCCTTCAATACTTCATCTGATTATTGTCTCTCTTTCTAAACTTAGTTTTATGGATTAAGTTGCTAACCTAGAGTCCTAAATTGTTTACAAGCCTTTGTCAAGTTTCTTATAAAAAGACATCACCCAATTAATTTACTATATGTCTACGCAAATTAAATTAAAAAGGGATTCATTAAGTTTGTGTTCTAATTTTGGCTATATATGGCTTATAGGTGTATGTCTACCCTATATTTAAATCAAACCACTTAATCAACTAAGTGGATCATACACTATTCTATTCAAAGTCTACCTAAATCTCTTTTATCAAGGTTTAACTTAGATTTCCAATTCAATCAAATTGGTGGCTACTCAACTGGAAGCATTAAGAATAGAATAAAATAAACAACTTAAATCTATCAAATATAAGCAAAAGAAAGATAAATAAATCAAACTACATATTGAGTTCAGTCATAATCTTAGATAAAAAGTTTAGTTCCCTATCAAGTCACACATTATCATTCAATAAAGTTTAAACATTGAAACTAAACTAAGAAAAATAAAGAAAACGAAACTCCAAGAGTGAAACTCTTGATCTCCAAATCTTCTTGAATCCTTCAATTTCTTTTCAGCTCCAATGAGACTTTTTCTTTTCAATGATTTTGTGACTTGAATCTTAGCTGTCAATCTGGTGTTTCCTTTTCCTCTCTTAAAGTCTTTCAAAAGGTTGTTTTTATAAGGTTTTAAAGTTAGACCAAGATGGGTGAAGAAAGAAGTCAATTCCAATTAGGATTTCCTCATTAGACTACGTGGGTCGCAGCCTTGCCCAATTAATTAACAGAAATTGCAATTGCTCTAAGATTGCTACAGTATGTCAACTTGAACAACATTTTTGGCCACCTTACAAGCTGAGCTGAGTGAAGTAGTAAACATAAAAGTTGTATACTTTTCTCTTATCTTTCCAATGGTTTAAGAATAATCACATTTAGAGCTTTGTAGAGAGAGTTATGGCTAAAATATCAAAATATGTGTAGTGAAAGTCTATGTCAAACCCGGCCCTAAAATATCTACCATGTTATATGTGTGACTGATAGAGTGATAGTATATTTGAACATTTAGGAAAATATTTAAAAGACAGTATTATAACTAGAAATATGACTAAGATGATTTAAACCTCGAATAAGCTCAAATATGGATTTTAAGAGTGAAATTGAAAATTTCACAGTTCAGGGATTACTCAAAATAGTGATTCGAAGTTCGAGGTTCAATTTAGAGTTAAACGGGAAAATTGACCGATTAAGGACAAAATGGCCATTTTGTCATTTAAGGACAAAATGGAGATTTTCATAAAAGAATTTAATCACAATTGACCAAGAATAATTATATGAAGTATAATATGATTATTGGAGCATAATATGAAGTTTAGCAGTGATAAATGTAATTTCTCGGTAGTTTTGGAGCATAGGGGTAAAATAATAATTTTGCAATTAAAGGACAAAACGAGAATTTTTGGAAAAGATTTTGACAACAATTGATCAAGATTAATTATTTAGATTATTTAGAACATAATTTGAGGATTTAGTAGTGAAAAGTTTCAATTTTCAGTATATTTTGGAGTATAGGGGCAAAATGATAATTTTACCATCGAATGACCGAATTTAATTTTTCGAGAGAATTTAGATCAAATTTGATAAATTGGAGTGTGGTATGAGTTCGAGGAGTGAAAAATATGCCTTGTGGTAATTTTTCAATTTTTGGGGCAAAAATGTAATTTTACACTTTTTCGGGGGCAAAAATGTAATTTTACAAAATTACACCACCAAAATTTTTGGAATGGTCCATAAATTTCATGAAATCAGAGGATAAGTGATTGAAATGTGTGGTGGAGAAAAAAAATTCAAAAAGAAAATAAATAAATAATAAAATAATGAAAAAAGGTAATTACCATGTGTTAAATTAAATTTTAATCATTTAAGTTATAAAAAGTCAAAATTCAGCCTTCATCTTCTTCTTCAAGCCGTGCAAGTAAGGGAAAGAGGAGAAAAAGAAAAAAACCCAAACCCTAGCCAAGAATTCAAGGGGGAAAACACTAAAAATCAAGAATTCAAGCCATTAAAAGGTAAATTCATGAATTTTCATGTTGATTTTCATTGCCCAAGCTTTATTTTTTCATTTTGATGCTTGAATCTCTTGTGGGTATGAACTACTTCTGCTGGCTGAACCTCATGGGAGGATTTTGAGAAATCATTTTGAGTGATTTTAGGTTGATTTGATGTTATTTAGTTAGGTTATAATGGTATGTATCAAAACTTACCAAGAAATAAGATTTTTCTCCATTAAGCTCACCATGGCCGAACCTTCTAGGGGGTGCAATACAGCTGATTCTAATGTTATTTTATGGTATTTAAGTGAATTATGTTGAATTATGGATAGAGGAAAATTTTAAGAAATTTTAGAGTAAAAATCAGAATTTTTACCCGCTAGGGATACAATTGTAATTTTTGGTCGAGGATTGGTAAATTGACCCGTAGTTGCTACCATTGAGAAATTGGAATATAATCGAACAATTAGAAATTGAAACGGGTCAAATCGGAGTTAAAATGGAGATTTTAGCAATTTAGACGTGTGTAGGTGAATTAAGTCGAAAATCGTGTTTAGACGGTTATTCAGACAGTTTGTAGGACATTCCATGCATTTAGAGCCTGAAATAATTTATGATGAATTGACACAATTTATTGAATTTTGTGTCATGAATTATGGATAGGCGGTAAGTAAACTGATTTGGGTAAGAGACTGCACCCGAGGACGGAGGATAGGAGTATCTCTACTCCTAGAACAGTGAGTGGACAATTTATCGCGTTAATTATCTAGAGGAATTTTATTTAATTTGATGATTTTATGAAAATTATTTTAAATGGAAAATTTCTTGTTTGTTGAGAAAAATACGAAATTATGAAATAAATGGAATATATCAAATAAATCATATTTTTATCAATTGATTTGAAAATCGAATATTGGATTTGAAATTAGAGTAATTGGAGACCTCGTGATTTATTGTGAATTACGTTTTAAATTATTATGGCTTATGAAAATGTGGTATGATTGGCTGTTGGTTTATTGTGTTGAAATTTATATGAACTGCTGTTTGCCGGGCAAATTGGTTAGTAATAAAATAGCCTAGTCATACTATTAAAATTTTATTAATTGATGGATTGAAATCTGCTGCAGTAGATGGGTTTCTGTGGACCGGCCTAATTAGAGGTGGCACGATAAAACCCCTATATACCAATATCTCAGTTGTAGAGGAGTACATGGTTATTTATTTAATTGTCATGAGAAATGACAGAGTTACTTCACGTTAAACCACTACGTGAAGGCGAACTCAGCTAACGCCAAGGAATGGCTAATTTTGAACAATTATGAGAATTTTGATAGCCTTGGCGGGCTTGGTT
Source organism: Theobroma grandiflorum (assembly GCA_036013995.1). Classification (NCBI taxonomy): domain Eukaryota; kingdom Viridiplantae; phylum Streptophyta; class Magnoliopsida; order Malvales; family Malvaceae; genus Theobroma; species Theobroma grandiflorum. The sequence continues at coordinate 42,285,403 of CP142132.1, forward strand.
GAATACCTCTGATCAAGGTGTCACCGAGCACGAGATTTTTGGCACAAGCCACGATTTTGCGAATAATCATAAGCCATGTAAATTTCCAAGTGAAATGAAATTAATTTACTCAGTGAAAGGAAATAAAGTGTTATGAACATTTTATAGTAGTTTATGATAATTGTCTCCTTTTACTTGACTTTAGATAGTTTCGATGGTAAATGTTTACTCATTGGGATTTTATAATCTCACCTTTTTTTTTTCCACACCTTACAAGCTCAGAGCATCCATAGTTAGCTAATTCGATCAAGGACCGCAGTGGACTTGAATCAACGAGAACTGTAGGTTCACAGTTCTTGAGACATTTTGGTTAGTTTTGGGGCCCACATGTCATTGTAATTTAAATTTCATACTTTAGTTGTTTACATTATGATATGTAAAAACATAATAAATTAATAGTTTTATAAAAATTGTTTTATGAGAAAACATGTTGTTTTATTAAATATTTTTATTTTATTCAAATAATTAAATTATATTTCCAAATAAATATTTTTGATACTTAAATTTATTTTATCATGATAAATGTGTTTTATACGCTTTTACTACATTTTTAGCAAATTTTGAAATTTATGGTGAAAAACAATGAAAACGCCCCTGTGAGCCGGATGAAAATATTTTAGTATTTTTTGTTTATTTATTGAAAATGACTGGTGGTATTTGAAATGTGACATTTTGTAATCGTCGCTCATTGGGGAAGCGTGAAAGTTGATACGAAATCCTTACGGGGTTTCAGTCGGTATTCGGAGTGTGAATACCTATTGAGATTTCGCGGCGGTTGTCATGGGCCCGATAGGGAGTTCCGAGTCGTGACAATTAAGTTGGTATCAAAGCATGGTTTTGATTTTAAAAGATCATGGTTTTGACTTTAAAATTGTTTTAAGAAATCTACATTGACACTGTGTGGCCCGAGTCAAGTTAGGTCAAGGATGTGCATTAGCATATAGTATCTAAGAATTTCTTGAAATCAAATTATTTATTTTGTAGATCACTATGTCTAGTGAGGGACCATTGGAATCCACAGCAGGGAGTCGTAGACGCTCAGTACCCAGTAGCCCAGAGAGGTATCCTTTCAGAGTTCTTGAGAATTGGGATCCCTCAAGATTGAGAGCACAGGTTCGGACTCCTGAGAGTTCTAGTGCTACCGAGACCGATGGGAGTGTTAGTAGTAATGACACTAATTTGCGCATTAGGAATTCTCTCTTGAGAGAAATTGAGAGAGGTGAGGAGGCGAGAGAAAGAATGAGGATGGCGGGAGAAGATTATCGTGATAGGAGAGCACCTTCATCAGTTATTAGGTATTATCCTCCCGGGGGCGAAGGAAACGCAGTAACTATGAGTGATGAAGAATATAAGAGAATTCAAGAAGAGTGGCTCAGGGAACAAAGGGAAAGAATGAGGGAATTAGAAGAAATTTTCGCGACTAGGAGACCTCCCCCATTGGTAGTTAGACCATTTCCTCTTGGCGGTGGACCAAGTATAAAGGGTCGAAAAGGAAAAGTTAAACCCAGAATGCCTGTGATTGATCCTTTTTCTGAAAAGCCACTAGTGATACGAGATTTTCCTTCTGGGTGTGGAAGGAATACTGCACCAATAAGAGATGATGAACGTTTGAGGACCCAACAAGCTCGGACTGAAAAACAGAAAGGGAAATCTCATAAGATGGAAGAGGATACTGAAGAAGAGGATTCTAGTGATACTTGAAGTGACGGTTAGGCTTTATACAACTTCAAATTTTGGCAAATGTAAAGTAAGCGGCAATAGCCATATATTTCTATAAAAAGGGACCCGAAAGTTGACTTTTGTTGTGTATAATATAAGTGGTTTGCAGAATAGTCATTCGACTGACTTGATGTGTATAAATATAGAGGTCTTTGGTACGAAAAGGATAGACTAATAATATAATTTTGAGGATAAAGATCGATTTTAAAGGTATGAAATCGACAACTTGAGGTTAAAATATTTGAAATTGTCAAATCAAATTTAAGCAACATATGGAATTCTATAGTTGAGATTGATATACGAAGTATTTGAAATGATTAGTTTAAAAGTTTACTTCGTTCAAAGTGCGATTTATAACGGAAATGATTTGTTTTAAAGATGATTACTTGGAGGGAAGAAATTAAGAGAAATATCGATGTTTGGATGTACTCTAAGAGAAAGATAGATCCTTAATTAATAAGGATTAAAGGAAAGAATGTACCGAAAGATGGACTGCTTTGTGGTTTATAGTATAAGAGGGAATAAATTATGGGAGTCATCAGACAAGAAGAATAATTAAATATGAATAATAAAAATAGTACTAGGGTGCGATCATACCAGTACGAATGCATCAGATCCTATCAGCACATAGAAGTTAAACATGCTTGGGTAAGAGTAATATTAGGATGGATGACCTTCTAGGAATGATATTTTATAATAAAGTATGGAATATGAGGAGATTTGAAAATACTTATTGATGGAAGTACAAATAGTACAATATGGTTTCCCTTATAAATTTTAGTATATTTGAGGAATTATCAGGGTAAATTAACGAATAAGAGTAACAAGGATTGAATTATAATACAAATATTTAGAGATTTTAGGTCATATGAATCGACTAAAGAATAGTATCATTGGAATGAAAATAGAATTATGTTAAGGGAATTGTAGAAACTTACTGAGAAAGGACAATTTTGGTATACTACAATGGACCCTAAGTCCCGGTTAAGTAATGTGTGGTAAAAGATCTGTTCGATTTAAGTAGAGTTCAAAGGTGACAACATGGTAATATTGATCGTTCGATATCATTATGTTAAGAATCCTTGTAGTTGAAAAGCACAAGAAAAATTCTTAAGTGATATGAAAATAAATTCCATAGGATAAAAAGGGACATGCATTGACTTAATATGGACTTTTATTAATTGGAATTTTAAGTGTATTGGGAAAAGTGTTAAAATAGAAATGTAGAGCAAATTGGAAAGCTTCCATCTTATCTAATATATTGACCTATAGGAAGAAGAAAAGTTAAAGAGTCCTTAAATTAGTTATATTGGAGTGAATTGTCAGGTGGAGTATCAAGACCAACAGTAGGGTGACTAAAGTCAAAATTCTAAGAAAATGAAGGAGATTGAGAGTCAAATTTTGTTGATGGCTATGTAAAAGTGAATGAGGAGTTAAGTAAGTTATGAGATATTAATGAGGAATATCAATACTAAATGATAAATTCGTGAATGAAGGATTACAAGAGTAATGTAGAAACAAGTTGATGAAAAGTATTATTATGAGAATCTATAATTATTGCCTCGACTCAATAGAGTGAAAATAATTAGTAATAATATGAGATTGATTATGTGATATATTAAAAACCTTTGGAGACAAATGTGAAACTGAACGAATAAATTGGGTTAAAGTTACCGGATTTGACTTAAAGTCTTGTTAATTGGAGTTTTAAAGTTTTTGGAAAGGTATTGATCTGAGTAAAGTGGAAATTTTGAGATAGATACCTAAGGATAAATTGATATATGGAAAGTTACAGGATTAGAGGACTAAATGTAATGAAACGGTTAAAGGTGTTCTTTTCAGGGGAAGGAAAGGTTTCGGGTTCGAACCTCCCCGTGTCCAATTGCGGGCTGCAGACTGCAGGGAAGACCGTGTTAGAGGGATGAGGACCCAGACATGACGGTACCCTGGAGAGATAGTCATTATAAGAGGATGTCATATGTGGAATTGGTAATTTGAAGTTAAATGATTTGAAAATGTTGAATCTGGGTTAAATGTTAAGTAAAGTTTTATGATAGAGATTAATATACAAATTACCTGAGGGAACAATTTAAAAAGTTTATTGGGTTCAAGTGTGACTTATAATACGAACAATCGAGTCAAGGAAAAATCTTTAGGACACTAATAACTCTATAAAACATACATGAGTATTCAGTTACCATTTGATGGAAACAATGAGGTGACATAACGATACTTAGGATCAGGAAATGTAAGTATATATATATAATTATGGATAATAGGAAAAGAATATAAGTATGCAAATGGTATGGGCCTATGCATAGGTATAATGAAGATATTTATTAGAATTATGGAGATTATGTTATTGAATTTTGGTTATAGAGATGGACAAACGAAAGAAAATTTGGTTCAAAGACATTAGAGAATAAAGTCATTTATATGTAATGAGAAGTATGGACATCTGAAAGTACTTGTACATACATATATAAGGAGTCAATAATATGATCAACTATGGTAAATGATTATTCATAAAGATTTAGAATTTGAACTTGATGTATTCGACGGGTTGAATAGAAAATGAAATGATCAAGAATATTACTAGAAGTTGATTCATAGAGACCTAAGGAAATTGGAGAATTCATTCAGGAAATGTAATCTATGGCCAGATTAAGCCATATGGAATGGACTGATATGATTAAAAGGGTGGAGGTTATATGTGAATAAGAAACAAATACGATATATGTGGAAATAATTAAGGATTACTAATTTCCTCTAAGGTTGAGAATATGTCAAAAAAAAAAACGAATATGGCATACCAATGATATTGTAGGCTATATAATAATGTATGAGGATGAAGATGAATAAGTACAGAAAGGTTGATAAGGAGCAAAGAAAGAAATTGATGATTGATATATATAAATGGGTATAAAAATCGATCGAAATTGATATGATTGAGATAGATTTGTAGTTTAAATTTAATGATGGTAACAAAGATCATGACTGTGAAAAATACTAAAGATGTGATTTTAAAGGATGAGGGTAGATAAGAATGAAGTACTCAAGTGGACCTAGAGGTAAACAAATTGAAGTTCTCTACAATAAGTGATGACATGGGAAAATAAATATCAAAGGATAATATAATACCCCGTTTAATCTTCAGGTTTGATCAATGAAATTTTGAGGACAAAATTTTATTTTAAGGGGACTAGTGTTGTCAAACCCAGCCCTAAAATATCTATCATATTATACATGTGACTGATAGAGTGATAGTATATTTGAACAACTGAGAAAATATTTAAAAGATAATATTATAACTAGAAATATGACAAAGATGATTTAAACCTCAAATAAGCTCAAATACGGATTTTAAGAGTGAAATTGGAAATTCACAGTCCAGGGATTACTCAAAATAGTGATTCGGAGTTCGAAGTCCAATTTGGAGTTAAACGAGAAAATTGATCGATTAGGGACAAAACGATCATTTTGTCATTTAAGCACAAAATGGAGATTTTCAAAAAAGAATTTAATCACAATTGACCAAGAATAATTATATGAAGTATAATATGATTATTGGAGCATAATATGAAGTTTAGCAGTGATAAATGTAATTTCTCAGTTATTTTGGAGCTAGGGGCAAAATAGTAATTTTACCATTAAAGGACAAAACGAAAATTTTTGGAAAATATTTTGACAACAATTGATCAAGATTAATTATTTAGATTATTTAGAACATAATTTGAGGATTTAGCAGTGAAAAGTTTCAATTTCTAATATATTTTGGAGTATAGGGGCAAAATAGTAATTTTACCATCGAATGACCAAATTTAATTTTTCGAGAGAATTTAGATCAAATTTGATAAATTAGAGTGTGGTATGAGTTTGAGGAGTGAAAAAAATACCTTGCGGTAATTTTTCAATTTTTGGGGCACAAATGTAATTTTACACTTTTTCGGGGGTAAAAGTGTAATTTTGTAAAATTACACCACCAAAATTTTTGGAATGGTCTAGAAATTTCATGAAATCAAAGGATAAGTGATGGAAATGTGTGGTGGAGAAAAGAAATTTAAAAAGAAAATAAATAAATATAAAATAATAAAAAACGTAATTACCATGTGTTAAATTAAATATTTAATCATTTAAGTTATAAAAAGTCAAAATTCAGCCTTCATCTTCTTCTTCAAGCCGTGCAAGTCAGGGAAAGAGGAGAAAAAGAAAAGAACCCAAACTCTAGCCAAGAATTCAAGGGGGAAAACACTAAAAATTAAGAATTCAAGCCATTAAAAGGTAAATTCATGAATTTTCATGTTGATTTTAATTGCCCAAGCTTTATTTTTTCATTTTGATGCTTGAATCTGTCACGGCCCGGAACTCCCCATCGGGCCCATGACAACCGCCACGAAGTCTCAATAGGTATTCACACTCCGAATACCGACCGAAATCCCGCAAGGCTTTCGTATCAGCTTTCACGCTTTCTCGGTGAACGACGATTACAAAATGTCACATTTCAAATACCACCAATCATTTTCAATTAAAAAAAAAACTAAAATAGTTTCATCCAGCTCGCAAGGGCATTTTCATCGTTTTTCACCAAAAATTTTGAAATTTGCTAAAAATGTAGTAAATGCGTATAAAACACATTTATCATGATAAAAATAAATTTAAGTATCAAAAATATTTATTTGGAAATAGAATTTAATTATTTGAATAAAATAAAAATATTTAATAAACAACATGTTTTCTCATAAAACAATTTTTATAAAACTATTAATTTATTATGTTTTTACATATCATAATGTAAACAACTAAAGTGTGAAATTTAAATAACAGTGACACGTGGGCTCTAAAACTAACCAGAATGTCTCGGGAACTGTGAACCTACAGTTCTTGTCGATTCAAGTCCACTGCGGTCCTTGATCGAATCAGCTAACTATGGATCTTCTGAGCTTGTAAGGTGTGGAAAAAAAAAGGGGTGAGATTATAAAATCTTAGTGAGTAAACATTTACCATCGAAACTATCTAAAGTCGAGTAAAAGGAGACAATTATCATAAACTACTGTAAAATGTTCATAACACTTTATTTCCTTTCATTGAGTAAATTAATTTCATTTCACTTGGAAATTTACATGGCTTATGATTATTTGCAAAATTGTGGCTTGTGCCAAAAATCTCATGCTCGGTGACACCTTGATCAGAGGTATTCAACCAAGCCCGCCTAGGCTGTCAAAATTCTCATAATTGATCAAAATCAGCCATTCCTTGGCGTTAGCTAAGTTCGCCTTCACGTGGTGGTTTAACGTGAAGTGACTCTGTCATATCTCAGGACAATTAAATAAATAGCCCTGTACTCCTCTACAACTGAGATATCGGTATATAGAGGTTTTACCGTGCCACCTCTAATTAGGCCGGTTCACAAAAACCCATCTATTGCAGCAGATTTCAATTCACCAATTAATAAATTTTAATAGTATGACTAGGCCATTTTATTACTAACCAATATGCATGACAAATAGCAGTTCATATAAATTTCAACACAATAAACCAGCAGCTAGTCATACCACATTTTCATAAGCCATAATAATTTAAAACATAATTCACAATAAATCACGGGGTCTCCAATTACTCTAATTTCAAATCCAATATTCGATTTTCAAATCAATTGATAAAAATCTGATTCATTTGATAAATTCTATTTATTTCATAATTTCGTATTTTTCTCAACACACAAGAAATTTTCCATTTAAAATAATTTTCATAAAATCTTCAAATTAAATAAAATTTCTCTAGATAATTAAGGCGATAAAATTATCCACTCATTGTTCTAGGAGTAAAGATACCCCTATCCTCAGTCCTCGGGTGCAGTCTCTTACCCAAATCAGTTTACTCACCACCTATCCATAATTCATAACACAAAATTCAATAAATTGTGTCAATTCATCATAAATTATTTCAGGCTCTAAATGCATGGAATGTCCTACAAACTGTCCGAATAACCGTCTAAACACGGTTTTCAACTTAATTTGCGTACACACGTCTAAATTGCTAAAATCTCCATTTTAACTCCGATTTGACCCGTTTCAATTTCTAATTGTTCGATTATATTCCAATTTCTTAATAGCAGTATCTACGGGTCAATTTACCTGTCCTAGACTAAAAATTATGATTTTACCCCTAGCGGGTAAAATTTTTTATTTTTACTCTAAAAATTCCCAAAATTTTCCTGTAGCCATAATTCAACATAATTCACTTAAATACCACAAAATAACATTAGAATCAGCTGTATTGTACCCCCTAGAAGGTTCGGCCATGGTGAGCTTAATGGAGAAAAATCTTATTTCTTGGTAAGTTTTGATACATACCATTATAACCTAACTAAATAACATCAAATCAACCCAAAATCAATCAAAATAATTCCTCAAAATCCTCCCATGAGGTTCAGCTAGCAGAGGTAGTTCATACCCACAAGAGATTCAAGCATAAAAATGAAAAAATAAAGCTTGGGCAATGAAAATCAACATGAAAATTCATGAATTTACCTTTTAATGGCTTGAATTCTTGATTTTTAGTGTTTTCCCCCTTGAATTCTTGGCTAGGGTTTGGGTTTTTTTCTTTTTCTCCTCTTTCCCTTACTTGCACGGCTTGAAGAAGAAGATGAAGGCTGAATTTTGACTTTTTATAACTTAAATGATTAAATATTTAATTTAACACATGGTAATTATCTTTTTTCATTATTTTATTATTTATTTATTTTCTTTTTGAATTTCTTTTCTCCACCACACATTTCCATCACTTATCCTCTGATTTCATGAAATTTCTAGACCATACCAAAAATTTTGGTGGTGTAATTTTACAAAATTATACTTTTGCTCCCGAAAAAGTGTAAAATTACATTTTTACCCCAAAAATTGAAAAATTACCACAAGGCATATTTTTCACTCCTCAAACTCATACCACACTCCAATTTATCAAATTTGATATAAATTCTCTCGAAAAATTAAATTTGGTCCTCTGGTGGTAAAATTACTATTTTGCCCTTATACTCCAAAATGTACTGGAAATTGAAACTTTTCACTGCTAAATACTCAAATTATGTTCTAAATAATCTAAATGATTAATCTTGATCAATTGTTGTCAAAATCTTTTTCAAAAATTCTCGTTTTGTCCTTTAATGGTAAAATTACTATTTTACCCCTATGCTCCAAAACTACCGAGAAATAACATTTATCACTGCTAAACTTCATATTATGCTCCAATAATCATATTATACTTCATATAATTATTCTTGGTCAATTGTGATTAAATTATTTTATGAAAATCTCCATTTTGTCCTTAAATGACAAAATGACCGTTTTGTCCATAATCGGTCAATTTTCTCGTTTAACTCCAAATTAGACTTCGAACTCTGAATCACTATTTTGAGTAATCCCTGGACTGTGAAATTTCCAATTTCACTCTTAAAATCCGTATTTGAGCTTATTCGAGGTTTAAATCATCTTAGTCATATTTCTAGTTATAATACTGTCTTTTAAATATTTTCTCAGTTGTTCAAATATACTATCACTCTATCAGTCACATGTATAACATGGTCGATATTTTAGGGCCGGGTTTGACAACACTAGTCCCCTTAAAATAAAATTTTATCCTCAAAATTTCATTGATCAAACCTGAAGATTAAACGAGGTATTATATTATCCTTTGATATTTATTTTCCCATGTCATCACTTATTGTAAAAAACTTCAATTTGTTTACCTCTAGGTCCACTTGAGTACTTCATTCTTATCTACCCTCATCCTTTAAAATCACATATGTAGTATTTTTCACAGTCATGATCTTTGTTACCATCATTAAATTTAAACTACAAAACTTTCTCAATCATATCAATTTCGATCTATTTTTATACCCATTTATATATATCAATCATCAATTTCTTTCTTTGCTCCTTATCAACCTTTCTGTACTTATTCATCTTCATCCTCATACATTATTATATAGCCTACAATATCATTGGTATGCCATATTTGTTTTTTTTTTTTGGACATATTCTCAACCTTAGAGGAAATTAGTAATCCTTAATTATTTCCACATATATCGTATTTGTTTCTTATCACATATAACCTCCACCTTTTTAATCATATCAGTCCATTTCATATGGCTTAATCTGGCCATAGATTACATTTCCTGAATGAATTCTCCAATTTCCTTAGGTCTTTATGAATCAACTTCTAGTAATATTCTTGATCATTTCATTTTCTATTCAACCTGTCGAATACATCAAGTTCAAATTCTAAATCTTTATGAATAACCATTTACCATAGTTGATCATATTATTGACTCCTTATATATGTATGTATAAGTGCTTTCAGATGTCCATACTTCTCATTACATATAAATGACTTTATTCTTTAATGTCTTTGAACCAAATTTTCTTTCGTTTGTCCATCTCTATAACCAAAATTCAATAACATAATCTCCATAATTCTGATCAACATCTTCATTATACCTATGCATAGGCCCATACCATTTGCATACTTATATTTTTTTCTCATTATCCATAATGATATATATACTTACATTTCCTGATCCTAAGTATCGTTATGTCACCTCATTGGTTCCATCAAATGGTAACTGTATACTCATGTATGTTTTATAGAGTCATTAGTGTCCTAAAGATTTTTTTCCTTGACTCGATTGTTCGTATTATAAGTCACACTTGAACCCAATAAACTTTTTAAATTGTTCCCTCAGGTAATTTGTATATTAATCTCTATCATAAAACTTTACTTGACATTTAACCCAGATTCAACATTTCCAAATCATTTAACTTCAAATTACCAATTCCACATATGACATCCTCTTAGAATGACTATCTCTCCAAGGTATCGTCATGTTTGGGTCCTCATCCCTCTAACATGGTTTTCCCTGCAGTCTACAGCCCGCAATTGGACACAAGGAGGTTCAAACCCGAAACCTTTCCTTCCCCTGAAAAGAACACCTTTAACCATTTCATTACATTTAGTCCTTTAATCTTGTAACTCTCCATATATCAATTTATCCTTAGGTTTCTATCTCAAAATTTCCACTTTACTCAGATCAATACCTTTCCAAAAACTTTAAAACTCCAATTAACGAGGTTTTAAGTCAAATCCGGTAACTTTAACCCAATTTATTCGTTCAGTTTCACATTTGTCTCCAAAGGTTTTTAATATATCACATAATCAATCTCATATTATTACTAATTCTTTTCACTTTATTGAGTTGAGGAAATAATTATAGATTCTCATAATAATACTTTTCATCAACTTGTTTCTACATTACTCTTGTAATCTTTCATTCACGAATTTATCATTTAGTATTGATATTCCTCATTAACATCTCATAATTTACTTAACTCCTCATTCACTTTTACATAGCCATCAACAAAAATGACTCTCAATCTCCTTCATTTTCTTAGAATTTTGACTTTAGTCACCCTATTGTTGGTCTTGATACTCCACCTGACAATTCACTCCAATATAACTAATTTAAGGACTCTTTAACTTTTTTTCTTCCCATAGGTCAATATATGAGATATTATGGAAGCTTTCCAATTTACTCTACATTTCTATTTTAACACTTTTCCAATACACTTAAAATTCCAATTAATAAAACTCCATATGAAGTCAATGCATGTCCCTTTTTATCCTATGGAATTTATTTTCATATCACTCAAGAATTTTACTTGTGCTTTTCAACTATAAGGATTCTTAACATAATGATATCGAACTATCAGTATTACCGTGTTGTCACCTTTGAACTCTACTTAAATCGAACAGATCTTTTACCACACATTACTTAATCGGGACTTTAGTTTCTATCGGTCCATATTTTCCATTATAGTATACCAAAATTGTCACTTTTCAGTAAGTTTCTGCAATTCCCGTAACATAATTCTATTTTCATTCCAATGATACTATTCTTTAGTCGATTTATAACACCTAAAATCTCTAAATATTTGGATTATAATTTAATCCTTGTTACTCTTATTCATTAATTTACTCTGACAATTCCTCAAATATACTGAAATTTATTAAGGAAACCATATTGTACCATTTGTACTTCCGTCAATAAGTATTTTCAAATCTCCTCATACTCCATACTTTATTACAAAATATCCTTCTCAGAAGGTCACCCATCCTAATATTACTCTCACCCAAGCACGCTTAACTTCGAAGTGTTGATGGGATCCGATGCATCAATACTAGTATGATTGCGCCCCAGTACTATTTTTATTATTCATATTTAATTATTCTTCCTGTCTGATGACTCCTATAATTTATTCCCTCTTATACTATAAACCACAAAGCAATCCATCTTTCGGTACATTCTTTCCTTTAATCCTTATTAATTAAGGATCTATCTTTCTCTTAGAGTAAATCCAAACATCAATATTTCTTTTAATTTCTTCCTTCCAAGTAATCATCTTTAAAACAAATCATTTTCGTTATAAATCACACTTTGAACTAAGTAAACTTTTAAACTAATCCTTTCGAATACTTCGTATATCAATCTCAATTATAGAATTCCATATGTTGCTTAAATTTGATTTGACAATTTCAAATTTTTTAACCTCAAGTTGTCGATTTCATACCTTTAAAATTGATCTTTATCCTCAAAATTATATTATTAGTCTATCCTTTTCGTACCAAAGACCTCTCTATTTATACACATCAAGTCAGTCGAACGACTATTATGCAATCCACTTATATTTTACACAATAGAAGTCAACTTTCGAGTCCCTTTTTACAGAAATATATGACTATTTTTGCTTACTTTACATTTGCCAAAATTTGAAGTTGTATAAAGCCTAACCGTCACTTCAAGTATCACTAGAGTCCTTTTCTTCAGTATCCTCTTCCATCCTATGAGATTTCCCTTTCTGTTTTTCTGTCCGAGCTTGTTGGGTCCTCAGACGTTCATCATCTCTTATTGGTGCAGTATTCCTTCCACACCCAGAAGGAAAATCTCGTATCACTAGTGGCTTTTTAGAAAAAGGATCAATCACGGACATTTTGGGTTTACCTTTTCCTTGTCGGCCCCTTATACTTGGTCCACCGTCAAGAGGAAATGGTCTAACTACCAATGGGGGAGATCTCCTAGTCGCGAAAATTTCTTCTAATCCCCTTGTTTTTTCCCTTTGTTCCTTGAGCCACTCTTCTTGAATTCTCCTATATTCTTCATCACTCACAGTTACTGCATTTCCTTCGCCCCTGAGAGGATAATACCTAATAACTGATGTAGGTGCTCTCCTATCATGATAATCTTCTCCCGTCATCCTCATTCTTTCTCTCGCCTCCTCACCTCTCTTAATTTATCTCAAGAGAGAATTCCTAATGCACAAATGAGTGTCATTACTACTAACACTCTCATCGATCTCGGTAGCACTAGAGCTCTCAGGAGTCCAAACTTGTGCTCTCAATCTTGAGGGATCCCAATTCTCAAGAATTCTAAAAGGATACCTCTCTAGGCTACTGGGTACTGAGCATCTACGACTCCGAACTGTTGATTCCAACGGTCTCTCATTAGACATAGAGATCTATAAAATAAACAATTTGATTTCAGGAAATTCTTAGATACTATATGCTAATGCACATCCTTGACCTAACTTGACTAGGGCCACGCAGTGTGTAACGACCCCCCCTAGATCGCTACTGGCATTCGAGACTTTCAAGGTGTCCTACTAAGTCCCGAATAAGCCTCATATGACTTTTCAACCATTCCCTGTACACTCGCAATAGACTGCATAATTTTTAAGTCAAACATACATATACACGTGTACTTGGAATTAAAATCAAGCACAATCAATTCAATTTTTACGTTAAGACATGCTATTACAATTAACTACATTGAGTTCGAAATCTCAACTTTCATTAATCCAAAAATCAATATTTGCTACATACAAATCTAGAGTATTACAAATTGACCTCTATCAGCGGAGTGACTTTAAAACGAGTTAAGACTTGTTCTTACCCAAATCTGTGGTAGAACGTGCTCACTGATAGTTTCACGTCAAATTAATCCCTGTCTGCAAAAGGGGAAAATAAGAGGGTGTGAGTCTCATAGACTCAGTGATAATTATCGACTCAGTGAGCAGGCGAGAAGGGGAAACAACATACGAATGGATTAGTTCTAAATTCGAGAGTATGCGTAGAAAAATATTTCATTAAATGGATAGAGATTTTATGCCTTGCAAATCTAAAACAGTGTAATCCAAGAAAATATATATATGTATATATATATATCACTTATAAATTATTAATAAAAATTTATGTGTCAATGACACGCGATGTATGCTAAGACAATAAACGAGTGAATCTCGTTCTCGGATAAATTAGTACAGCCCTTAGGCTTATTCTCAGATGTCGTTATCTACCCGTGGGAACTGCCCACGTCACCAATATCAATCGGGGCTTCAGGTCCCCCTTTACCTACTCGTGGGAACTACCCACGTCACTAATGTAAATCGGAGCTTCAGGTCCCCCTTTACCTACTCGTGGGAACTACTCACGTCACCAATGTAAATCGGGGCTTCAGGTCCCCCTTTTCCTACTCGTGCGCAAAATATCTCAATCATGTGTAAATAAAAATCATTCCAATTAAAGGCATTTACCAAGCATACTAAACAAAATTAGAATATTTCTCTCATGAATTGCATTTTATATGTGAATCATTCAAATCATAATATGTCTGCCAAATCAACGTATAAAAAAAATAATCAATTATTATCGTATCTCGAAAACATTATAATGGTCACTGGCCTAAGCAGTACACAAATTGCAAGGCATTATTTGAAGTGAAATCAGTCGAAGATTTGTTTCTCATACTTAAAAAAATCATATATATACTGTACTACATATTTTATCACAAATCCAGATTTTTAAAATTTTCACATTCACAAACAACCTAATTTTTCTACCAGCTCATGCCATCCACAATTCCATCAACCATTAATACAATTTATATAATATTATAGGAATACACTATTTTTAAAATTTAACACCCACTCACCTTGAAATAGCGGAGTACTACTTCGCTATTATTTCACGCGTGCACCCAGTTGTTTTGTCCCCCCCTTTTTTTTTTGATCTACTGTTTCTCTATCTCCTCTTCCTCTTTCTTCCTTCTCGTCGCTACCCCCTCTCTCTTTTTTTTTCTTCTTCTTCTTTCCTTTCTCTTTCCCTTTCTTTCTCTTTCTTCTTCTCTCCTTTCTCCTCCCGTCGCTAGCCCTTTTCTCCCTTTCTTTCTTCTTCTGCTTCTTTCCTTTCTTCTTCTCTCCTTTCTTCCCCCGTCGCTGCCCATTTCTCCCCTTTCTCTTTCTTTCCCTTCCTTCTTTTTCTTCTCCCGTGGCTGCCCCCTCTCTCCCCCCCCCCTTTTTTTTCTTTCTTTCCTTTCCTTCTTTTTCTTCTGCTCCTTTTTTCTTCTCTTTTGTCTTTTTCCTTCCCCCCTTTTTTGACCGAATCTCCCATTTTTCTTCCATTTGACTTCCTGCCTGGGGTGTTACACAGTGTCAATGTAGATTTCTTAAAACAATTTTAAAGTCAAAACCATGATCTTTTAAAATCAAAACTATGCTCTGATACCAATTTAATTGTCACGACCCGGAACTCCCTATCGGGCCCATGACAACCGCTGCGAAGTCTTAATAGGTATTCACACTCCGAATACCGACCGAAACCCCGTAAGGTTTTCGTATCAGCTTTCACGCTTCCCCGGTGAGTGACGATTACAAAATGTCACATTTCAAATACCACTAGTCTTTTTCAATTAAAAAAATACTAAAATAGTTTCATCCGGCTCACATGGGCATTTTCATCTTTTTTCACCAAAAATTTTGAAATTTGCTAAAAATGTAGTAAATGCGTATAAAACACATTTATCATGATAAAAATAAATTTAAGTATCAAAAATATTTATTTGAAAATAGAATTTGATTATTTAAATAAACTAAAAATATTTAATAAAACAACATGTTTTCTCATAAAACAATTTTTATAAAACTATTAATTTATTATGTTTTAACATATCATAATGTAAACAACTAAAGTGTGAAATTTAAATTATAGTGACACATGGGCCCCAAAACTAACCAGAATGTCTTGGGAACTGTAAACCTATAGTTCTCGTGGATTCAAGTCCACTGTGGTCCTTGTCGAATCAGCTAACTATGGATGCTCTGAGCCTGTAAGGTGTGGAAAAAAAAGGGGTGAGATTATAAAATCTCAGTGAGTAAACATTTACTATCGAAACTATCTAAAGTTGAGTAAAATGAGACAATTATCATAAACTACTGTAAAATGTTCATAACAATTTATTTCCTTTCATTGAGTAAATTAATTTCAATTCACTTGGAAATTTACATGGCTTATGATTATTCGCAAAATCGTGGCTTGTGCCAAAAATCTCGTGCTCGGTGATACCTTGATCAGAGGTATTCAACCAAGCCCGCCTAGGCTGTCAGAATTCTCATAATTGTTCAAAATCAGTTATTCCTTGGCGTTTGCTGAGTTCGCCTTCACGTGGTGGTTTAACGTGAAGTGACTCTGTCATATCTCAGGACAATTAAATAAATAACCCTGTACTCCTTTACAATTGAGATATCGATATATAGGGGTTTTACCGTGCCACCTCTAATTAGGTCGGTCCACAAAAACTCATCTACTGCAGCAGATTTCAATCCACCAATTAATAAAATTTTAATAGTATGACCGGGCCATTTTATTACTAACCATTCTGCACGGCAAACAACAATTCATATAAATTTCAACACAATAAACCAGCAGCCAGTCATACCACATTTTCATAAGCCATAATAAGTTAAAACATAATTTACAATAAATCACGGGATCTCCAATTACTCTAATTTCAAATCCAATATTTGATTTTCAAATCAATTGATAAAAATCTGATTTATTTGATAAATTCCATTTATTTCATAATTTCGTATTTTTCTCAACAAACAAGAAAATTTTCATTTAAAATAATTTTCATAAAATCTTCAAATTAAATAAAATTCCTCTAGATAATTAAGGCGATAAATTATCCACTCACTATTCTAGGAGTAGAGATACTCCTATCCTCCGTCCTTGGGTGTAGTCTCTTATCCAAATCAATTTACTCACCACCTATCCATAATTCATGACACAAAATTCAATAAATTGTGTCAATTTATCATAAATTATTTCAACCTCTAAATGCATGAAATGTCCTACAAACTGTCCGAAAAACCGTCTAAATACGGTTTTCGACTTAATTCGCCTACACACATCTAAATTGCTAAAATCTCTGTTTTAACTCCGATTTGACCCGTTTCAATTTCTAATTGTTCGATTATATTCCAATTTCTCAATAGCAGCATCTACGGGTCAATTTACCTATCCTAGACTGAAAATTTTGATTTTACCCATAGCGGGTAAAAATTTTAATTTTTACTCTGAAAATTCTCAAAATTTTCCTCTAGCCATAATTCAACATATTTCACTTAAATACCACAAAATAACATTAGAATCAGTTGTATTGCACCCCCTAGAAGGTTCGGCCATCGTGAGCTTAATGGAGAAAAATCTTATTTCTTGGTAAGTTTTGATACATACCATTATAACCTAACTAAATAACATCAAATCAACCTAAAATCACTCAAAATAATTCCTCAAAATCCTCCCATGAGGTTCAGCCAGCAGAGGTAGTTCATACCCACAAGAGATTCAAGCATCGAAAATGAAAAAAATAAAGCTTGGGCAATGAAAATCAACATGAAAATTCATGAATTCACCTTTTAATGGCTTGAATTCTTGATTTTTAGTGTTTTCCCCCTTGAATTCTTGGCTAGGGTTTGGGTTTTTTTCTTTTTCTCCTCTTTCCCTTACTTGCACGGCTTGAAGAAGAAGATGAAGGCTGAATTTTGACTTTTTATAACTTAAATGATTAAATATTTAATTTAACACGTGGTAATTACCTTTTTTCATTATTTTATTATTTATTTATTTTCTTTTTGAATTTTTTTTCTCCACCACACATTTCCATCACTTATCCTCTGATTTCATGAAATTTTTAAACCATTCCAAAAATTTTGGTGGTGTAATTTTACAAAATTACACTTTTACCCTCGAAAAAGTGTAAAATTACATTTTTACCCCAAAAATTGAAAAATTGCCACAAGGCATGTTTTTCACTCCTCAAACTCATACCACACTCCAATTTATCAAATTTGATCTAAATTCTCTCGAAAAATTAAATTTGGTCCTCTGATGGCAAAATTACCATTTTACCCCTATACTCCAAAATGTACTGAAAATTGAAATTTTTCACTGCTAAATCCTCAAATTATGTTCTAAATAATCTAAATAATTAATCTTGATCAATTGTTGTCAAAATATTTTCTAAAAATTCTCGTTTTGTCCTTTAATTGCAAAATTATTATTTTACCCCTATGCTCCAAAACTACCGAGAAATTACATTTATCACTGCTAAACTTCATATTATGCTCCAATAATCATATTATACTTCATATAATTATTCTTGGTCAATTGTGATTAAATTCTTTTATGAAAATCTCCATTTTGTCCTTAAATGACAAAATGGCTATTTTGTCCTTAATCGGTCAATTTTCCCGTTTAACTCTAAATTGAACCTCGAACTCCGAATCACTATTTTGAGTAATCCCTGAACTGTGAAATTTTCAATTTCACTCTTAAAATCCGTATTTGAGCTTATTCGAGGTTTAAATCATCTTAGTCATATTTCTAGTTATAATACTGTCTTTTAAATATTTTCTCAATTGTTCAAATATACTATCACTCTATCAGTCACATGTATAACATGGTAGATATTTTAGGACCGGGTTTGACAGAATCTCTTGTGGGTATGAACTACCTCTGCTGGCTGAACCTCATGGGAGGATTTTGAGGAATTATTTTGAGTGATTTTAGGTTGATTTGATGTTATTTAGTTAGGTTATAATGGTATGTATCAAAACTTACCAAGAAATAAGATTTTTCTCCATTAAGCTCACCATGGCCGAACCTTCTAGGGGGTGCAATACAGCTGATTCTAATGTTATTTTGTGGTATTTAAGTGAATTATGTTGAATTATGGCTAGAGGAAAATTTTAGGAAATTTCAGAGTAAAAATTAGAATTTTTACTCGCTAAAGGTAAAATTGTAATTTTCGATCTAGGACTGGTAAATTGACCCGTAGTTCCTACCATTGAGAAATTGGAATATAATCGAACAATTAGAAATTAAAACAGGTCAAATCAGAGTTAAAATGGAGATTTTAGCAATTTAGACGTGTGTAGGCGAATTAAGTCAAAAACCGTGTTTAGACGATTATTCGGACAGTTTGTAGGACATTCCATGCATTTAGAGCCTAAAATATTTTATGATGAATTGACACAATTTTTTGAATTTTGTGTCATGAATTATGGATAGGTGGTGAGTAAACTGATTTGGGTAAGGGACTACACCCGAGGACGGAGGATAGGAGTATCTCTACTCTTAGAATAGTGAGTGAACAATTTATCGCCTTAATTATCTAGAGGAATTTTATTTAATTTGATGATTTTATGAAAATTATTTTAAATGGAAAATTTCTTGTTTGTTGAGAAAAATACAAAATTATGAAATAAATGAAATTTATCAAATAAATCAGATTTTTATCAATTGATTTGAAAATCGAATATTGGATTTGAAATTAGAGTAATTGGAGACCCCGTGATTTATTGTGAATTATGTTTTAAATTATTATGGCTTATGAAAATATGGTATGACTGGCTGTTGGTTTATTGTGTTAAAATTTATATGAACTGTTGTTTGCCGTGCAGATTGGTTAGTAATAAAATGACCTAGTCATACTATTAAAATTTTATTAATTGATGGATTGAAATCTGTTGCAGTAGATGAGTTTCTGTGGACCGACCTAATTAGAGGTGGCACGGTAAAACCCATATATACCGTTATCTCAGTTGTAGAGGAGTACATGGCTATTTATTTAATTGTCCTTAGATATGACAGAGTCACTTCAAGTTAAACCACCACGTGAAGGCGAACTCAGCTAACGCCAAGGAATAGCTGATTTTGAACAATTATGAGAATTTGGACAGCCTTGGCGGGGTTGGTTGAATACCTCTGATCAAGGTGTCACCGAGCACGAGATTTTTGGCACAAACCACGATTTTGCGAATAATCATAAGCCATGTAAATTTTCAAGTGAAATGAAATTAATTTACTCAGTGAAAGGAAATAAAGTGTTATGAACATTTTACAGTAGTTTATGATAATTGTCTCCTTTTACTCAACTTTAGATAGTTTCGATGAAAAATGTTTACTTGCTAGGATTTTATAATCTTACCCCCTTTTTTTTTCCACACCTTACAAGCTCAGAGCATCCATACTTAGCTAATTCGATCAAGGATCGCAGTAGACTTGAATCGACGAGAATTGTAGGTTCACAGTTCCTGAGACATTCTGGTTAGTTTTGGGGCCCACGTGTCACTGTAATTTAAATTTCACACTTTAGTTGTTTACATTATGATATGTAAAAACATAATAAATTAATAGTTTTATAAAAATTGTTTTATGAGAAAACATGTTGTTTTATTAAATATTTTTATTTTATTCAAATAATTAAATTATATTTCCAAATAAATATTTTTGATACTTAAATTTATTTTTATCATGATAAATGTGTTTTATATGCATTTACTACATTTTTAGCAAATTTTGAAATTTATGGTGAAAAACAATGAAAATGCCCCTGTGAGCCGGATGAAACTATTTTAGTATTTTTTTTATTTATTGAAAATGACTGGTGGTATTTGAAATGTGACATTTTATAATCGTCGCTCACTGGGGAAGCGTGAAAACTGATACGAAAGCCTTGCGGGGTTTCGATCGGTATTTGAAGTGTGAATACCCATTGAGACTTTGTGATGGTTGTCATGGGCCCGATAGGGAGTTCCGGGTCGTGACAGTTTACATTTTGAAATTGCTCTTTTTCTTCCATTAAAATTCTTTTGCCATCAAATACCTACAAAAGCATAAATAAATCAATGACAACCTCTTTTAACCACATTAACACCAAATTAAGCATAAAATTAACTAACATTAGATTTACTCACTTAAATTAACTAATTTTAAATAATTAAATAAAATATACTAATTTCAATGTATTACTACAAGAACTAAGCTAAATTACTATAAAAATTAAGCCCAAACAACTCTATATCATAAAGTTATCATCAAACATCAATAATAGCAACAAATCAAACTAAAAGAATCCACATAAAATTAGATGGCATATCGAATGCCATATATTCAACCATTGAGCCATAAAAAGGAAAAATGTTTTATTAATATGAAATTAACAAAAGGACCAAGACATGTCATAGTTGGGCCATTGGGGTAGCCTTAGATGATTTGCTACAAACATACATTTACTAGTGAGGTAGCCCAACAATCCGCTGAGTACTCACCCCCTATAAAGAGTTTATGAGATTTTACAAGTATTGTACTAGTAGCTATTACAATCCTTGAAATAAAGACATTCCTTTCCTAAAGGGTCTTTCCCCTAAACACTTAACAAGTATTTTTAGAGGTGCCACCATGAGCCATTATCTTGTTTGAAAGGGAGACATTTCCCTTACAAGTACAATATACTTAATCTCATAAACAACTCTACCATATCATAGTCCGATACAAGGTTGGCTCATGACACTAAGTGATGATAATTTCACATTTATTCTAGTTATCATATAGTATCGAAGTGCACAATAATGAATATTGATGGCCTGGTGGGGCAACACTAATTCGGTTGAATGGAATCTTGGTATTTGATATTGTAAAAATTGAAACTTGAGGATTAGATGTAAACACATACCACGATGTAAGGTGTTGATGTAATTACCTTTATTTTTTGTTTAGATCATTTCACATAGCAGCCAAAGAAAGATAGAAAGAAGCAGTCAATTTTCTAATAGAGAATAGGTCATTTTTGCTAGATGACATCAACGATAGCAGATTTAATCCACCCCTCCATTACTACCTTGGTCTTGAATAGGCATATGAGGAGATGAAACGTCTTGAAAGACACAACTTATCAACAAGGAAGACATCTTATAGCTTTAGTGCTTTTATGTTTTTCTCTCACCTTTTGGCTAAAGTATGTTTTATCCTGTACTTTATATTTGTTGTGTTGATTTTCAAAAGCATGTGTGGTTTGCATATGATGCTAATAAAGTGGTTGAAATGGATTTGATGCTTATGTGACCTTGTGAAACTATATTGTTAGAATTGAATAATTTGTGTTTGTCAAGACAAAAAAGGAAGAAATACATGCACAATAATTTTTATTATATAAAGCATGATTCATATTCATTTTATTTTGACTACTGAAAAAATATTCATTTTATTTTAATAATTTTATTATATAAATTATGTAGTTTATGAATAATTAGTTTCAATATATTACATTTTCTCAATTTTATTTTTATTGTGCGATTACAGTAATAAGTTGTGTAATATATTGACAGTAATTACTCATAAGGATTCTAAGGTTATTTTATAGATTTCAAGAAATTTTTAAGAAATTTTAAGGATTTTTAAATATTATTAAGGACATTTAAAATTTTTTTTGGATCTTTATAAGGTTTTTAAGGTTTTTTTTTTAAGATTATTAAAGTTCTTTGAGATTTTTTTAGAGGCTTTTAAAGTATTTTTAAAGTTTTTATTTATTTTTAAGGATTTTTTTAGGGTTTTTAGGGTTTAAGTTTAGGGTTTAAGGTTTTGAAGGATTTGTTGGCTTCATTAGTTTTTGATAATAATAAAACATTCCCACTCATTTATGTCTAACTATATTACTTGAGTGTGTAGGATGAAATGTATGTCAATAATAAATTAATCATTGAAAAGAAAATATCAAAACTCATAAGAACAAGGAGTTACAAATAAGCCACAAAACAGAAGTCTCTTAGTCAGATAATCAAGGGAGTTAGTTAGCTAAAATTCAAATGCGAAGTTGGTCGGTTCAAGCAGATTGTGAGACAAAGAAGACTTAGTCAACCAAAAGGCATGGTCAGTCAACTAAGAACGCACTACCAGAAATCTCAATTACAAAACAGAGAAAACTTAATCGACTAAGAAGCACGGTTAGTCAACTAAAAGCTCACTATCAGAAACTTCAGTTACAAGATAGAAACGACTTAATCGACTAAGAAGTATGTTAGTCAACTAAGATCACACTATTGAAAATTTGAATTTGAATGCTAGAAGACAGATTAACAGCTAAAACTGACTCCAAATTGTTTTCAACGGTCTAAAGCTATCAAACATCCATCAAAGTTGGTTTTTCAAGTATATAAGGCACCCTCAACGGCTAAGAATAAAAAAAAAGACTTTTAAGATAAAAGAGCTTAAAATAGCAAAAACTCTCACCATACTTTTTGCACTACACTCTAATCCTTGTAATATAGTAAGTACTTCATCTTGTACCATTCAGATTAGGTTAGTGACCATAAGTACATCTTTATTTCTCTTCTCCTTGATTACTTAGAATGTACTAGTCACTCTAAGGGGACTAATCAAGTTTAGGTTAGCTTGATTGGTTGTATAGGTTTTAACTCAACCTAGGAAAAATTAGTTTTGGGTTTTGATTGATCTCAAGAAAAACCTTTGTTGAAGGTTGTCGCTAAGCTTGTGAAAAGCCATTATAAAAGCTTGGTGTAAGCTTAGGAATTCCATCATTTATAGTGATTTGGTTTGAAAAATCCTTGATTAAAAGATCAAGATAGTGGATGTAGGTCTTGTCCCGAACCACTATAAATCTTTGTGCATTATCTGCTATGTTTTATTTTTCATTTCATTCTTCTTTAAATCATTCCTTCATCTTGCATTTAACTTCTCATCATTGACCTTTAACTTACCCCCAATTTGAAGTCAAGTTTAGTAACATTCATAAAGTGTTATTTATCCCCCTCTAGCATACTTATTTGGGACTAACAAGTGGTATCGGAGCTTATCCCTCATTCTTAAGGCTTAACATCCTAAGGGAGATCCAAATGGCTTTACAAAAATTTATAGTTGTTGAGGGAAAATCCAGAAATAGACCACTTCTGTTTGATGGATCAAACCACCTTTATTGAAGCACTAGAATATCTATCTATATAGGGCAATAGATTATGAAATGTAGGATGCCATCATTGATGGACCTTTCATTCCCTCGACCATAATTGTAGTGACCAATGAAATGATTCTTAAGCCAAGGGTTGAATGAACTGAAGTTGAAACCAAAAAGGTTCAAACAAACTTCAAGGTTACAAATACTTTGCATTGTGCCTTAACTCCCACTGAGTATAACAAGGCGTCAAGCTGTACCACTGCTAAACAAGTTTAGGACAAACTTAGGATTATCCATGAAAGGACTTCAAAAGTCAAGGAGTCTAAAATAGCTCTCTTAACTCACAACCATGAAATGTTCAAGATGGAACTTGGTAAAAACATCACCAACATGCTTGATAGGTTAACTAACATCACAAATAAACTCAGTCAGCTAGATAAACCGATTCTTGAACATGAACTTGTCAAAAGACTTCTTAGAAGCCTACCTAAAAATTAGACGCCAAAAGTAACTGCTATTCGAAAGGCTAAGGACTTAAATGTCATCACTCTTGATGAAATTTGTGGCTTTCTTCTCACTCATGAGTTGGAGCTTAAAGAAAAAAAAGAAGAAAATAAGATAGAAGCAAAATAAAGAAAGAAAGACAAGCATTGCTTTAAAAGCAATCACTCTTAAAGAAGAATTAGATAATTTATCATGTAATGATTATAAAGAATTAGCCATTGTAGTAAGAAGATTCAGAAAACTTATGGGATAAAAAGATATGAGACTAGTTAGAAAAAAGTACAAAAGATATCAAAGTTTTTCATAAAAAATCAAAAATAAAAATGAATCCAACAAGGAGGAAGATATTATATGTTTTGAGTGCAAGAAACCTAGACATTTCATATCAAAATGCCTTTTGTTGAAGGAGGAAACTCCCTAAAAATGTAAAAAATCAAAGAAAGCTATGGTGGCTGTAACCTGGTCTGATGGTGATGTTTCAAGTTCAGATGTTGAAGTAGACAAAGTGGAAGAAAAAACAAACCTGTGTCTAATGGCCAGAGATGATGCATCCGAGGTATCTTTTGCTCCTTGTGATATTTCAGTTGATGAAATTCAAGAAGAATATGAATGCCTCTATGATGAGTTTAAAAAACTTGTATCAAAATATAAAGCTTTAAAAAGAAAGACTACATATCTTGAAAATGATTTGGAAAAGATAAGATATGAGTTCAACTCTATTTTTGAACAAAGAAATTTTCTTCAAATTGAACTAAAACATTCAAAAATAGATTTTGAAGTTCTAAAATTGGAGCTGGACAACAGAAATAAAGCTTTGCAAAAGGCAATAAATGAAAACATTACTCTTAAAAGTTTGAGAAAAGAAACATCAAGAAGAAACACAAACTTTAAGAAAAATTTTGATAGTTTCTCATCTAGATGTTATGTTTATGGTAAAATTGGTCATCTTTCTTATGATTGTTATAGAAGAAGAAACACTCAAAGAATAAAAATGATTTGGGTACCAAAATGATCCTATATAGTAACTAACCTTCAAAGACCTATCAAGGTATGGGTACCAGTCAAGAAAAACTAAAAATCAGTCTTGCAGGTTGAGCCAAATCGAGAAGACATATGTTTATAAGCTTAACTGAAGAAGAAGCAATCATGGTACATGAATAGTGGCTGCTCAAGACATATAACTGGAAACGAAATGTTGTTTGCTCAGTTGGACAAGAAAAATAAAGGAACTATATCTTTTGGAGATAATTCAAAAGGTAGAATTCATGGTATAGGA
Organism: Theobroma grandiflorum; assembly: GCA_036013995.1. Taxonomy (NCBI): domain Eukaryota; kingdom Viridiplantae; phylum Streptophyta; class Magnoliopsida; order Malvales; family Malvaceae; genus Theobroma; species Theobroma grandiflorum. The sequence continues at coordinate 42,311,079 of CP142132.1, forward strand.
ACTATTAGTAAGAACTCTCATGCTCAAATTAATCATGTGCTGTTTGTTAAAGGTTTAAAGCATAATCTATCAAGCATTAGTAAACTATGTGATAAAGGCTTTAAGATATGTTTTGATTCACATAAATGTGAATTGATAGATATTAGCACCAACAAAATTTCATTCATAGGAAAAAGAATAAAAAATATGTATGTTATATTTCTTAAAGATCTTGAGCTTGATTGTGAAACATGTCTTATGGTAAATGATGGAAATGATAGCTGATTGTGGCATAGAAGACTTGGTCATGTAAGCATGTATACCATTTCAAAACTAATAAGAAAAAATCAGGTTGTTGGACTGTCTAAAATGAAATTTGAGAATAATAAGATTTGTGATGCTTGACAACTAGGGAAAAAAGTTAGAATATCTTTCAAAGCCAAAAAGGTTATCTCAACCACTAGACCTTTTAAATTGTTGCACATTGATTTATTTGGTCCGATCAGCATAACTAGCTTAAGAGGTAAATTATATGGTTTCGTGATAGTTGATGACTATTCTAGATATACTTGGGTCTACTTCCTTGCTCATAAAAATGGTGCATTACCTACTTTTGCAAATCACTCTAAGAAAGTTCAAAATGAAAAAAGACTTTTCATTATTAGTATTAAAGTGATCATGGATGAGAGTTTGAAGGAGATGATTTTGAAAACTTTTCTAATGAAAAAGGATTATATCACAACTTTTCTACACCTAGAACAACTCAACAAAATGGAGTTATTGAGAGGAAAAATTGAACTTTAAAAAAAATGGCTTGAACCATGCTTTGTGAAAACAATCTACTAAAATATTTTTAGGCAGAAGCTATAAATACAGTAGCTTATATTCTTAATAAAGTTTCAATAAGAGCTATGATTTCTAAAACTCCATATAAATTATACAAAGGTAAAAAACAAAACATTTCTCACTTTGGAAGCTTTGGTTTCAAATGTTTTGTTTTGAATAATGGAAAACATTTTCTTGGAAAATTTAATGCCAAAAGTGATGAAGTAATATTTCTAGGACATGCATTGAACTCAAAAGCTTATAAAATTTTCAACAAGGGAACTTTAACAATTGAAGAATCCTTTCATGTAGTTTTTTATGAAACTAATGCCTTGCAAAAGGAAGTTCTTGTCGATGAATATGATGTAAAGGACTTTGAGAGACAAATGAAAGAAATTAGGCTAGAAAACAAGAAAAACAATGAAGGAAGCTTTCCTAGAAGAGAAATAGAAACTCCACCTCTAGAAAATATGCAAAGAATCAAAAGTTAACATAATGACCTTCCAAAGAGCAAGAGATATGCCAAAGATCACCCACAAGAGCAGATTATTGGTGATTTTTCATAAAGAGTTTAAACTAGAAGAAGAATTAGGGAAACATGTGAATTCTCAACCTTTATCTCACAAATTGACCTTAAAAGCTTTGAAGAGGTAGAAAAAGAAAAGAGCTAGATATGGACATTAGTTTCTAGGCCATTCAATCACCTAATTGTTAGTACAAAATGGGTCTTCAAAAACAAGGTAGATTATCAAGGTAATGTAATAAGAAAAAAAGCTAGGATAGTGGCTTAACGATATAATCAAGAGAAATGTATTGACTATGATGAAACTTTTGCCCTTATTGATAAGATAGAAGCCATAAGATTATTGCTTGCATTTATATGTTTCATGAATTTCAAATTATTTCAAATGGATGTGAAAAGTGCATTTTTAAATGATCTCATTCAAGAAGAAGTCTATGTCAAACAACCCCCCAGATTTAAGGATTTTGAAAAGCCTGATTATGTTTTCAAACTACATAAGGCTTTATATGGACTAAAACAAGCTACAAGAGCTTGGTATGAAAGACTTTCAAAGTTTTTAGTTGAAAAATGATATATTAGAGGAAGTATTGATACAATATTGTTTATTAAGAAATGCTTGAATGATTTAATTATTGTTCAAATTTATGTGGATGATATTGTGTTTAGTGTTACTAATGAGGCTTTGTGTAAAAACTTTGCTGAAGAAATGTAGAGTGAATTCGAAATGAGCATAATGGGTGAACTAAAATTCTTTCTTGGCCTTCAAATCAAACAAAGTGAGGAAGGTATCTTTATCAATCAAGAAAGATACATTCAAGGCATGCTGAAAAAGTTTGATATGTTGAAGCTGAAATCAATCAGCACACCAATGAGTCCCTCTACCAAACTTGATGCAGATAAGAAAGGAAAAAGTGTTGATCAAAAGCTTTATAGAGTTATAATTAGATCTTTGCTTTATTGAATTGCTAGCAGACTTGACATTCAGTTTAGTGTGCAGAACAAACAGAACTAATACACAATATGCCTTTAATCAAGGAATGTTTTGTGATCATCGAAAAAGGGGAGATTGTTGGCTCCATTAGTTTTTGATGATAATAAAACATTCCCACTCATTTATGTCTAACAATACCACTTAAGTGTGCAGGATGAAAATGTATGTCAATAATAAATTAATCATTGAAAAGCAAATATCAAAACTCATGAAAACAAGGAGTTACAAATTAGCCACAAAACAAAAGCCTCTTAGTCGGATAATCAAGGGAGTTAGTTAGCTAAAATTCAAAAGTGAAGTTAGCCGATTCAAGCAGATTGTGAGATAAATAAGACTTGTTCGACCAAAAAGCATGGTTAGTCAACTAAGAGCACACTGCCAAAAATCTCAATTATAAGATAGAGAGAACTTAATCGACTAAAAAGCACAGTTAGTTAACTAAGAGCTCACTACCAGAAATTTTAGTTACAAGATAGAGACGATTTAATCGACTAAGTATATTAGTCAACTAAAAGCACCTTGTTTGAAAAATTGAATTTGAATGCTAGAAGATAGACTAACAACTAGAACTAACTCTAAACTATTTTCAATGGTCTAAAGCTGTCAAACATCCATTAGAGTTGGTTTTTCAAGTATATAAGGCATTACCAACAGCGAAGAATAAAAAAAAAGGCTTTCAAGATCAAAAAGAGCTCAAAATAGCAAAAACTCTCTCCATACTTTCTGCATTTCACTCCAATCCTTGTAATAGAGTTAAATACTTCATCTTGTACCATTCAGATCAAGTTAGTGATCATAGGAACATCTTTATTTCTCTTCTCCTTGATTACTTAGAGTGCGCGAGTCACTCTAAAGGAATTGATCAAGCTTGGGTTAGCTTAATTAGTTATATATGTTCTAACTCAGCCTAGGCAAAATTAGTTTTGGGTTTTGGTTGATTTCGAGAAAAACCATTATTGAAGGTTGTGGCTAAACTTCTGAAAAGCTATTGTAAAAGCTTGGTGGAAGCTTGGGAATTTCACCATTTATAGTGATTTGGTTTGAAAAATCCTTAATTGGAAGATTAAGGTAGTGGATGTATGTCTTGGACCAAACCACTATAAATCTTTGTGCATTGTCTGTTTTGTTTTATTTTCATTTCATTCTTCTTTAAATCGTTCCTTCATCTTGCATTTAACTTCTCATCATTGACCTTTAAGTTGCCCTCAATTTGAAGTCAATTTTAGTAACATTCATAAAATGATATTCACCCTCCTCTAACACACTTATTTGGGACCAACTAGATTTTTAAGGATTTTTTAGGTAGTTTAAAGATTCTTAGAGATTTTTAAAAAAATTTTAATGCTTTTTAAGATTAAGAATTTAAGGTTTTTTTGCCCTTCTTTTAAGGATTTTTAAGATTTTTTATAGATTTTTAAGGATTTTGAAGGTTTTTAAAAGATTTTTAAAGATTTTCAAGGTTAAGCATATTAAAGCTTTTTTATAGTTTTTTTTAAGGATTTTAAAAGTCTTTTCAAAGATTTTGAAGGTTTTTAAAGGTTTTTATATGAATTTTTAAGGATTTAAAAGCTTTTAATTTATTTTTAAGGATTTTTAAGGATTTTTATGACTTTTAAAAGAATTTAAAGTATAAGGATTTAAAGGTTTTTTTTTAATTTTTATTGATTTTGGAGAATTTTTATGGATTTTTTAAAAATTTTAGGGATTTTTAAACATTTATAAGATCTTTTTAATAATTTTTTTAAGGTTTTATAAGGTTTTTTTAAAAAAATTTTAAGATAAAGGATTGGATGGTTTTTTATAGTTTTTTCAGAAATTTTAAGAATATTTAAGGTTTTTTTATGTATTTTCACAGGCTTTTAAAGATTTTTAAGTTTGAGCATTTGATTTTTTTTTTTATAGATTTTAAGGATTTTTAAGGTTTTTTATGGATTTTTAAGGATTTTTAACATTTCTAAGGGATTAGTAAGGTTTTTTAAAAGATTTTTAAAAGATTTTTAAGGATTTTTAAAAGATTTTTTGTCTTTGTAAGGATTTTAATAATTTTTAGTTATTTTTAAGGAATTTGAAGTATTTTTAATGGCTTTAATGAATTTTTAAGGATTTTAAAAGATTTGTGAGGATTTTTAAGGTTTTTGAAGTTTATTTAAGGTTTTGAAAACATTTTGAAGGATTTTATGCTTTACTAAGATTTTAAAATTTGTAAGACTTTATTATTTTTTTTAATTTTTTAAAAAAATTTTAAGGTTTTTTAAGGATTCATAGGGATTTTTAAGGTTTTCTAAGAACTCTTAATGATTTTTTTTAAAGCATTTTTAGGAGACTTAAGGATATTTAAGGATTTTGAAGTATTTTGAAGGATTTTTAAAAAATTTTCAAGTTTTTTAGGGAATTTTAAAGATTTTTAATGTTTTAAAGAATTTTAAGGATTTTTAAGATTAATGAGTTAAGGTCTTTTACAATTTTTTAAATATTTTTTTGTAGATTTTTAATAATTTTTAAAGTTCTTAAGAGATTTTTAAGCATTTGCGTCAATATATATATATATATATATATATTGGACAAACATTAATGAATTTAAAAAGTATAGGGATTCAATATGAGAAAATTGTAAGACATGATCAACCTCATAAGGCTATTTCAAAAATAGCCTTAATATAAAGTTAATCGTTTTTATTCAATTTTTGCCATGACTTGATAAAAATGCCCTTGAAGCCATTTCAGATAAATTAAACCATTTATCACAATTTTTCCTCTAGATTTCTTTCTCTTACATTTGTCTACCATGCTTTTGATTCTCTCTCTCGCCATCCAACTCTCTCTAATTTTACCACCATCGTTATTTCTCTTTGTCTATTTCTCGCCATATCGTCATTGATAAATAGATCAAAGAGTAAAGATGACATCAATGTGTGTTCTCGAGTTTATTGGTTTACATCCACAGAACTCCAAAGCTGATAGGTTGAAGTAATAAGTGAAATTTTTAAATTAGAACACTACCCAGAGCTGTTACACGTCATGCTTGCATGTAACAACTGTAATACCCGATCCTAATTTATTTGTGATATGTCATTCACATGCAATGGATAGCATGTTTGTATATCGAATTGCCCCGGTAAATAAAATAAATGACAAGATTGCCCCTAATGGTATGGTTAAGTTAATAAAGTCTTGAATCAGTTTAAACAAAGAATGGAGAATGAATTTGAGGAAACTAAAACCCACGGAGCGATTTAAAATAGTGATTCGGAGTTCGAGGTTCAGTTTGGAGTCAATCGAAAAAATTGACCGATTAGGGACAAAACGGTCATTTTTCAATTTCAAGACAAAATGAGAATTTTTAATAAAGATTTTGATTTTTATGACCAAGAATGATTATATGGAATATAAAATGATGTTTGGAACGTAAAGTGAAGTTTAGCAGTGAAAAAGTGCAATTCTCGGTATTTTTGGGACACAAGGGTAAAATAGTAATTTTACCATTAAAGGACGAATTTGAAATTTTTGGAAAAAGATTTTTTGATCCCATTTGATTAAGATTGATTGTATTAAACTTATTGGAGTGTAATTTGAAGGTTTGGTAGTGAAAAAGTTTAATTCCGGTGATTTTTGGAGTGCAGGGGCAAAATCGTAATTTTACCACCGGAAGGTCAAATTTAATTTTTCGAGAGGATTTAGATCAAAGTTGACAAATTGGAGTGTAGTATGAGTTTGAGGACTGAAAAATATGTCTTGTGGCAATTTTTCAATTTTCGGGGCAAAAATGTAATTTTACACTTTTTCGGGGGCAAAAGTGTAATTTCATAAAATTACACTATAAAAATTATTAAAATTCCTTCTAGAAGCTCCTGGAAAAATCAGAGGATAAGGGTGCTGGAAATTTGGCTGAAAAAAAAAAGAAAGTCAAATGAAAAAAAAATAAATTAATAAAAAATTCAAAAAGTATAATAAAATAATATTATTTTATTTGGCTATTAAAAAGCCAAAATTTTCAGCTTCTTCCCCTAAATTTCGTTCTAACCTGAAGGAAGAGAGAGAAAACACAAAAATAAACCCTAGGTGGAAGAAAATCAAAGAAAAAGTGTGATTTTTCAAGGATCCAAGTGTTTAAAGGTATGATTTTTCAAGTTTAGCTTATGAGCTATCATTTCCATGTATTTTTCCTTAGTTTCCATGGTTAGATTTCATGTTTTTATGGTGGTTTCAGATCTGGTTATATGGGTTTAGAGAGAGAAAATTTATGGAATTATTTGAATTTTAATTATGTTAGTGTTTAAGGTTAGTATAACATGTTAGTAAGCAAAGAATTGATTTTATTCTTGAATCACCCATTATAGCTGAATATTTTAGAGAGAGAATTGCTGCTGGAAATGAGGAGAATTAATGATTTTTATATGAATTATGGTGAATTATAAGCCTAGAAAAATTATGGGAATTTTTAGAGCAAAAATCGAAAATTTTACCCATTAGGGGTATTTTCGTAATTTCAGTCCAGGACTGATAATTTGTATCACACTGAGGGACATTAAGTCCAATTGAATATAATTGAAGTATAGAAAGTGAGAAAAAATTGATTCGGAGTTAAATTGGAGATTTTAGCAATTTAGACCGTGTGTAGGTGAACTAGGTCGAATACCGTGTTTAGACGGTAATTCGGACTGGATGCATGGCATTTCATGCATGATGAAGAGCCTGAAATAAATTATTATGTTAGACACAAATAATGAGATTTTGTGTCGTGAATCGTGCATAGGTGGTGAGTCCCCCGATACGAGAAAAAAGGCAGTGTAGTGGGAAATTGAAAACAGGAGTATCGGGCACTCCTGTGATAAGGTGAGTGGATAAATTATCGTCTTTAATATCTAGAGTGGATTTATTATAGTTTATGCTTATTAAAGCATGGTGGAATTGGAATTTTCAAAATATTATGATTTTCGTTTAAAATGTATTTCGATGAAATACTGCTTTAAAATTAAATACCGATTTTATGGAAATTGAGTATGTGGAGACGTACACTATGATTGTGTTGTATATTCATGAATTGAAATTCTGGCTTATGGCAGTGTGGTAGCATGATGGCTGAACTTTTGTGTTGGCATGAAATGTATAAATTGTTTATTTCCTTGACAAGTTGGATTAAATTTTATTTGCCATATTATGCTACTAGAAATTTTATGGGTCTGGTGGTATATTAAACGGTCACTGCAGTGGTGGGGGTTTCCATGGACTGCCTATGAGAGGGGCACGGTAACCCAATTGTATACTTACCTCCGGGGGGAGATGGCTGGTGAAGTGTCTCCTGAGGTGAGATTTGAGTGCACCTCACGTTTGGGCCACCACGTGAGAGTGAGACTCAGCCAACGCCAAGGAACGGCTGTGTGTGTCGGATGTGAAAAATATGTGTATGGGTATGGGACACTTTACAGCCTTGGCGGTCTCGGTCAGATACCCGGGTACAAGGTATCCCCGAGTACAGGTTTTGGCATCAGCCAAATGTTTTTAAGAAATTCATAAACTTGGAAGGTTTAAATGAAAAGAAATTGTTTGGTATAGATTGGAATAAATTTTGGCTTTATAAATATTATTGAGACATAACGTTTTTATATTGTCTCCACCTACTTGGCTTTAGATACTTTGGATGGTAGTTATTTACTCACTGGGTTGTAAAACTCACCACCCTCTCTTCCACCCATTTCAGGCTCGAGAAAAGCACTAGATAGCTGTGGCATCAAGAAACTAGGCGGAATCGGAATCCAGTGCATTTAAGGTACATAATTGTACATAGTGGGGCCCACATGTCATTGTAAAATTAAAATACATACTATGGTTATTTGTACTACAGTATGTATAAATTTATCTTGCTTTCGTGTGCGAAAAATTATTTTCAGATATGTTGGTAAATATTGTTTTATAAGAAATTAAAATATTTTTATTTAATATTTTTAAATAGTGTTATTAATCTTAAAACCGCTTTTAAATTAATGTTTGAGATTTATAAACTTATTTTTAGTTACGAGAAGTACAGCTTTCATCTACAAATTGTTTTCAAAAAAAAAAAGTGAGTGGAAAACGGGAACAAGAGCCTTGCGAGGTCTCGATTTGCATTCGGGGGATGAGTGCAGACCGAGACATCGCGGCAGTTGTCACGGGCTCGATGAGAGTTCCGGGTCGTGACAACAACTCTAATGCACTTGGCGTGTAATAAATCTATTGAATATGGCATAGTTTAAACATGACATGTAACTTAATCTCTATATTTGTATTTCAGTATGACATAAGTTCTTGAAGTTAAACACCTTAAACATGACATGTAACTTGATCTTTATCTTTTTATTTCACTAAGACATACACTTTTGGAGTTAAACACCTTAAACAAGGTGTATAACAACTATTTTTCAACATAACGTACAACAAATTTTTTTTTCAACATGGTGTATAATAATAATATTTTTTAAATATAGCCTGTAACTTGGTTTTTATCTTTGTATTTCACTAGGACATAAACATTTGGAGTACATGGTGTGTAATAATGGTCTCTATCTTTATATTTCATTAGGATATAAATTCTTAAAGTTAAACACCTTAAACATGACATGTATTAACTTTTTTTTCTCAACATGGCATGTAACAATATTTTTTTGAACATGGTGTGTAACAACATTATTTTTTAAATATGGCGTATAACTTAGTTTCTATCTTTATATTTCACTAAGATATAAACTCTTAGAGTTAAACACCTTAAATATGGCATGTAACAATTTTTTTCCAACATAGTATGCAACAACATATTTTTCAACACATGCGCTTGACTATGCATAGATTTTATTAAGGGCAATTTTGTCCAAAAATCGTTTCTCTTGGCTAAAAAATAGAGTTATTTTTGCAAAACATTTTATCTTTAAGGGCTAAAAACAATCATCCCATTCAATATACACAAATTATTATACAAATAATAATTCACATTTTTTTTATAAAGTAGAAGGACGAAAACATAATTTGATCAAATATATGATAATAACAACCATGACTAGAGAAAAATATATAATAATATTATAATATAAAATACAAAAAGCAAAAAATAAAGATACCAATTGTAAAGCCCTCTCAACATGAAATAATAATAGGAAATCGATATATTCTATGTAAAACAAATCATCTCTATTAATAATTAAGTTCTCAAACATTTGCTTCAATATATATAAATATAATTCAAAGAAGCAACAACTACAAAGATGTAAAAAAAATAGTATATTGTTTTAAAAAGTCTCTAAATTATTCAAGAAAATTCAAATAAACTCTTATTCTTCTATTACGCTCAATTAAATTTTTGTAATTTTGTTTTAGATCAAGTTAACTTTATGACTAACAAATGATTAATTGTTATTAGTCTAAATGGCATCTGTCATTTTTATGCTCACATAACATTGGCGTTAAATGTGAAATTATCACGTAATCACGTCACATATCACATCACTATATCATGTCACCGTCTCTTATAACATATCACTATGCTATGTCAATGTCATGTGGCATAAAAAAATTACATGTATCATTTTAAGTAACAGTAGTTAGTCAACTATTAGTCATAAAGGTTTTTTGATTTAAAATAAATGTATAAGAATTTGATTGAACATGATAAAAGAATAAAGATTGATTTGAATGTTTTAAATAAATTAGAGATTTTTTTTAAATATTATAGAAAAAAGTAAAACTATGTTGGATAAAGTTTTTTTTTTTAAAAAAAAGTATCAAATCAATCATCCAAACAAACCGAAACTAAAAGGAACTTGATTTGGAATTAGAAACCCTACTAACATATAAAACAAATCAAAGATATCCTATATCCAAACAAACTCATAAAAAATAGAGAAAAAAGAAACTCACACTACAACTTTTTAGACTTTTTACTACACAATTTTAGCTGCATTTGCTATAATGTAACTAAATTTGTTATATAATGCTAAATATATTTCCATTCAGATGCAAAATTTGAAGGGTAATAACATAAAACAAATTAAAATAAATTAAAAAGAGACAAACTCACAAAATAAAGGAAAATTAAAAAAAAAAAAGCCCCAAAATAGAGGAAGTCACGGCCTATCAAACGGCCTAAAACAAAACTCCTTACCTTTTAGTTAATTTTTTTTCTTGAAAAATCACTCTCACTTTGTACTATCTATCTCTCATAAGCTCATATGATATATCTTCTCTTACTCTGTTTCCCACCAAAATATTTTAGATCTTTTTACTCTCAAATTTTTCATACGATAGGCAAATTCTCTATTTATCTTTTTCTCGATTCATCAATTCTTTTTTTCCTCTGTTTATTCATTTTTCTCGTTTGAATACTAGCAAAATTTTCATTTGGCATGAATCTAAAGAAATCTTTTGATCGAATCCATCAAAATAGTTCGATTAATTATAATAGTTTGATAATGATAAGTGGGATGTGGATAAATTAAAAGTAGTGTTGCCAAATGAGGTTATTATGGATATTTTGCAAATTCTAATTGACACATCATGTGAGGACACTGTTTATTGGGTTCCTACTTCTGATGGGCATTTCACTACTAAAAGTGCCTAGGATTTAACTTGACAACTACAATTTGTTAATCATGTATTCAACTTTATTTGGCATAGAAGTATCCCACTAACAACATCTTTCTTTTTATGGCGATTATTACATGATTGGATTCTTGTGGAGATGAGATTGAAAAACACAAGTTTCCAATTTGCATCTAAATGTCAATGCTGTAATTCCGAGGAAACTCTTATACATGTCATGTGGGACAGCATAATGGCTAAACAGGTTTGGAATTATTTTGTAAAATTCTTTCAAATCTAGGTTACTAATCTGTAAAATGTTTTTCAATTCCTTTGTGCATGGATGTACTTTGGTGATATATATGAAGCAGGGCCACATACGTACATTGATGCCTTTATTTATTTTTTGGTTCCTATGGGTTGAACGAAATAATGCTAAGTATAGGAACTTGGATATGTATCCTAGCCGAGTGATATGGCGCATTTTGAGACTTATACATCGGTTATTTCATGGGGGGCAATTCCAATGTTGGCAATGGTAAGGAGATATTCAGATAGCTCAGATGTGGGGAATGAATTTCCAGAGAGAGATACCTCCTCAACCAAAAATAATCTCTTGGTATAAACCATTGACAGGTGAATTTAAGTTAAATGTTGATGGTAGCTCTATAAATAATTTTCATAATACTGCAGGTGGTGGGATACTACATGATCGTACAAGTATGTTAGTATTTGCATTTTCTAAAAACTTGGGTCCTAAAAATTCTATACAGGCAGAATTATTAGCATTGTATAAAGGATTAGTCCTATGCCAATATTATAATATTTTGAGGATTTGGATTTAGATGGATGCTATGATCGTCATTCAAATGTTAAAAGAGGGATATCGGGGTTCACATGACAGTAAGTATTTATTGGTAGCTATACGCCAACGCTTAACTTATTTCTCCTATAAGATATCTCATATGTACAGGGAAGGAAATCAAGCGGCTGATTGGTTAGCTAATCATGGACATCAACATCATGGCCTTCAAATTATTTCAGAAGCACAAGGAAAGTTACAAGGTATTCTTAATTTAGACAAAATCAATTTACCTTATGTTAGATTCAAATAAATGTAAAGGAGTAGTACTCCTCATTTTCAATTTATGGTTTACTTTTATTTTGATTTTTATCTTTTATAAACTTACCTTAGATCCTTGTACATAGGTAAATTACTTATCTTTTGCTCTAGAAATTATTGCAAAGGTAGTAATCCCTATTTTAGGAATTCTTTCTCTCCTTGCTTATGTAATTCTGAAGGTCAAGTTTCGATCCCCCTCCCTATTGTATTCAATTTTTATAATTATTAATAAAATATTTACAGGGTAGCTAGGCCCTACGGGAATTTTCAGCATAAAAAAAATTATAATAGTTTGATTTGGTATGGTTTTTGTACGAAGTAAATTTGGGTTTTTCAATTTTGGAAATTTTATCTTTGAATCGATTGTTTGCACACTTATACACACTATTTCAATTGAATCAATTAGGGATTGAAATGTAAATTTGAGTTGGTACTGAATTAGCACTTGTTTTGTACGTGTATGAATGAAGAAAGAATGTGCAAAGGTGGATAGGTGCAGAAGTATATTGCCTTTACTTCAATCGTCTGGGCATAACATGCGTCACTGATGACCGATCGTTGTGAGAGTTGGATCACCAGAAAGCTAAGGGAAAGACCTTCAATATTCGTGTTGATTATGTGGATTAGTTTCAATCCAGTCGAGGCTAAAGTTTAAAAGGAAAATGGCTGAATGTAGCAGGATAGAGCATTGAAGCAAGGAAGAACAGCAAGAAGCAGTAGCATCAATGCTGCAGCCTTGAGCTCTCAGCACTGCAGTATTGTCCAGCACCATTCCTACAGGGCAGTAGCATCAGCGCTGCAACGCTGTCTTCATCAACTGCCTCTCCCTCACCAAGCAGTAAGCTTGGCGCTACAGTGCCACACTTTTAGCGCTGCAACACTGTCTAGTGAAAAAATACTGCCTTTGGCAGTGAAGTTAGAACTGCAACACCAGATACTCAGCACTGCAACGCCAACCTAAATTTATTATATAAAACTATCTATCTCTCATAAGCTCAAATTTTTCTCGTATGTAAATTCTCTGTTTCTCTTTTTCTCGATTCATTAATTCCTTTTTTCTCTAAGAAAATTTTCAATTGGCATGGATTTAAGGATCGATTAAGTAGAGTAGTTTAGTTTGATTTGATATGGTTTTTTGTACAAAGTAAATTTGGTTTTTTCAATTTTGGAAATTTTATCTTTGAACCTGGTTTGCACACTTATACACACTATTTTAGTTTATAAATCCTTCATCAAGATAATAGATTTTTTGTTTAAGGCTGCATTAAGACAATATTAAAAAGATTTTAACGTTAATAAATTCATGAAATTAATTGTAATATATATTCTCACAATGAAAAATAACACAAAATTCAATGAAATTGGAAAAAAAGCAGTTTATATATATTATTAGAAATTTTATCACTTTTAATTTCTATTAAAATATATTTACTTTTTTATTCTAATTTATAAAAAAATTGTAATTAAACAAAAACAAACAAAATTAAGCAGTTTTTTTGTTCAAAAAGAAAAAAGAAAAAATAAATAAAAATAAATAAAAGAAATTATTTATTTTTCTAATAAAAAAATTTTTAATTATTTTTTCAAGTCTATGTTAAACATAGTACCGATCCTTTTAACAACCAATTCGCCCCATTTGCCCATGTTTATGGGTGGGTTCAGATCCTTTTCACCCATAACCGAATAACAACTCGCTTAGGTGGCGTTTGTTTGCAAGGATGTACAGTGACATTGCTTGCAATGTGCCTAATTAAATTACATTGCAGTATTTGTTTTGTAACAGACCACTGCAATGTCAAATTGCAATGCAATCACATTGCAGCCCTTGGCTGCAATGTGATTGTAGTCCAAAACTAATGCAATGTACATTACATTGCAGGCTACAATGTCTACAATGTTATTAAAGACATTTTTACCCTTCAACTTTATTATTTTATTAAAAATATTTTATAACATTATAATTAAAATAAAAAATATTAAAATAAAATATATAATATAAGAAATAAAAATTAAAATATAAAATATAAAAAATTAAAATTTATATAATATAGGTAAAAGAAATTAAAATAAAATATATAATATAAGAAATAAAAATTAAAAAATAAAATATAAAAAATTAAAATCTATATAATATAGGTAAAAAATATTAAAATAAAATATATAATATAAGAAATAAAAATTAAAATATAAAATATAAAAAATTAAAATTTATATAATATAGGTAAAAGAAATTAAAATAAAATATATAATATAAGAAATAAAAATTAAAAAATAAAATATAAAAAATTAAAATCTATATAATATAGGTAAAAAATATTAAAATAAAATATATAATATAAGAAATAAAAATTAAAAAATAAAATATAAAAAATTAAAATTTATATAATATAGACAAAAGAAATTAAAATAAAATATTTGATATAAAAATTATATTAAATAAATGAAATGAAATATAAAAAATTATAATAAAAAATGAAAATAAAATATATGAAATTAAAAATATATTTAAGAGATAATATTATATAAAAATTAATAATAAAGAATACAAGTATATCAAATTTGCATTTTAATAAATAAGGGTAATATTGTAAATTAACATTGCATTCCCTGTAAAGTACTTGTAAAACAAACACTATAATGTTATTTTCTCTATATTTTAATCATTACATTACTTATATACCAAACACTGCAATGTTATCTTCTCTGCAATCACATTACCTGCAATCACATTACTTGCAATCACATTACTTGTAATCCCATTGCATTGTAAAGTACCAAACGCCACCTTATAGTTGAACTGCCTCCAGGTCTAAACAAATTTCCTTAACCGGCAAAAAACCTAAACCCCTAACAACTCGCCTATAGCCGAACTACCTCCAAGTCTAAACAAAATTTCCTTAACTGGCAAAAAACCTAAACCCCAAACCCTCCCTTCCCCACAAAGACCCAACAGAGAAGAACGAATGCATGGTCGTACATGATCGACTGACTCTTTTTCAGATCTCTTATACTCGGTAAGCTTATCTTCTTTCGCTTTTTTTTTCTGTAATTATTACAAATCAAATTATATTTTTTTAATTTTTAAATATACTTTGGCCTCTAAATCTATGTTTTTTGGTGTTTTTTTGTGTTCTTCGTTTCTGGGTTCTTCATTTTTAGGATGGTGCATTTTTTAGGATTTGTTGATGATGGTGCTGCAAGGATTTTGATATCTTTTGTATGAGTTGGTTGGTGTTCTTTGTCCGGGTTTGGGATTCTCTATTATGTTAAATGGGTGAACAAGATTTTGATACCTTGGTGTCGTATGTCGCATAGGCCTATGCTTCGGTCTGAGAAGATAACAAAACATGTTTTCTTTGCAACCAATTCACAAATTTTGTCATGCTACTTCCATTGCATCAACAACTAATACTTTTGCAACTATATCGAAGCAACTTCCAAGTAAAATACCTTCACAAGAAAATGCTCTCTCTAAACTTAAAGTTGAGAGAGACCCTGATAAGCTATTCATTTTATTCAAGGCTAATGCCCATAATAAAGTCGTCATTAAAAATAAGTTTGCATTTGAAGATACAGTTTCTCAATTAGTGAGGGCTCACTGCTTTAATTACATTGAGCATTTGCTTGAGCACCAGAAAACTCTTCCACAAGGTAGGCGAAAAGGCTTCATTATGAGGATTATAATGTTGTATGGCAAGGTTGGGATGATAAGCATGCTCTTGATACTTTTTATGATATGCATTTGCATGGATGTGAGAGAACTGTTAAGTCTTTCAATGTTGCACTTAAGGTTTTGATTCAAACTCATGATATAAGAGCTATTGAGGCATTTTTTAATGATGTTCCTGATAATTCTATTTTATAGAATTATTTTATTTCAATTTTGTTATTAAATATTAGCTAAGTCTTCAGTTTTTAATTATAATTTACTTAATTTTTAGTTGTTTTTATATTTAGTTTATTTTTAAGTGTGCTATTTTAATGTTATGTTATTTCTTTTAATTTAGTTAATATTTGTTAGTTTTTATATTTTTGGTAGGACTTAAAGTAATTGAGCTTAATTTTGAAAAGTAAGGTGCTAAAAGATCTAGAAGTCTGCTTGCATATGCTTCAGTATTTTGGTCATATCTAGAGCTACAGAACTCCAATTGCTACGATTCTTGGATCATTGGAAAGCTAAGAGATAGACCTACAACTTTGATGAGATCACTTTTCCCAATTCTACCTCAAAGATAGAGAAAATCACATTGAAAATTTATTAGATGTACTATGCTAAGAATAATAGTTTGTGAAGACTGATAAGTGATTTTTGGGCCTCTCATTATGTTTTTAAGCCCAATTAAACCCTAAGTCAACTTGAGAAGTTTAGGTTAAGTTTGTTAGTAAATATAGGATATTTTAAGACCATTAAAGAGAACTTTTGGAGACAACTTTTGGAGATTCAAGGAGTTAGAAGTTGAGGCTGAACCAGAAGATCAAAACAACAATCATTATTTTGTTCCTTGGCTTTTATTCTTCTTGTTACTTTCAATGGTTGAATTTATACAATGTTATTTGATTTTGCAATCATGAGTAGCTAATTTTCTTTTTCTAGGATTGAAATTGAACTCATATGTAGTCTAAGTTTTTAATCTATTTCTTACTTATTTTCAATGAGAATTGAATTGTTTATTCCAATTTGTTCTTAATGCTTTTAATTGTTTGGCCACCAATTAAATTGATTTAGGAACCTAAACAAACTTGGGAAAAGGAGTTTAGAGTATACTAAAATTATGATAGCATATGATCAATTTAATTGATTTGCGTATAGGATAGAGATATACCTATAGGCCATATGCAACTAGATTAGAGTCTGAACTTAATGAGTCTGTTTTAATTTTAAATCACATAGGGATATAGTGTTTTGGTTAAAATAGATATTTTTATAGGACGAGTCGGGAGACCTTTATAAATAATTTAGGACTCTAGGTTATCAATTCAACCCATTGAAATAAGTTAAGAATGAGAGGTAAAATTTAGATGAAGTGTGAGGGATATTGTATTCCGAGGCTTGTTTAATTTGATATTTTCTTAAGTTATTATTATTTTGATTTTTTTGTTAGTTTAAATTTTAGTTTATTTGTTTTATTTAATTACTCAATTTGGATTGTTTGGATAAGATTAAATTGTTCTAATTTTAGTACTTAGTAAAGTTTTGGATTAATTCCCTGTGGGATCGACACTCTGCTTGCTTATATACTATATGTTCGATACGTATACTTGCGTAGTACAATTTTAAACTAACAAGTTTTTGGCACCGTTGCTAGGGAATTGTTTCTAAAATTTTTACTAATACTAACACCAAGCAAATCTAGTCTTAATTTAAATTTTTTTATTTTATTTTTAGGTACTTTTGGTAAAGGTGATGAATTATTGTAACTATCAATGGACATTTGAACAATTTGTGCCTAAGAGGGTTGCTAGTGATTATGAATTGGCTATCAGTGTTTTGGCCGCCAACGTAAATGCTTTGTCTCAAAAAATGGACACTTGGGGTGTTAATGTTTTTGAAAGTCCTTTTGTGGCATGCGAGCTTTGCAAAGATAAGCATTCAAGTGATTGTTGTCCAACTAATTATGAATCAATGCAATTTGATGGAAGCTTCAATGGACAGTAAAACAATTCGTACTCTAACAGTTACAACTCATGGTGGAATCACCTAAATTTTTCATGGAGTAATGATCAGGGTCCTACATATTCATCAAAGCCTATTTTCCAGCATGATTTCTAGTCACAACTTAGAGCCCCTATTTTTGAGAAGAAGCTAACTTTGGAAGATATGTTTATACAATTCATGACAAAGAATGATGCCATCATTCAGAGTCAAGCAGAATCAATACGACATCTTGAGACTCAAGTGGGCTAACTTGTCGATTACATCAACAATAGGCCTCAAGAAATTTTACCAAATGGCATTGGGCCTAATCTTAGAAAAGAAGAATATGGTAAGCATCTTGATAAGGTAAATGGCAAGAATGTTGTAGATGATGGAGATAAAGTAGATCAAGGAAATACTTCTAGCAATCAAGTTCAAGATGAAAAAATTAAGCAAGAGGAGAAAGTATCTACACCACCACAAGTCAAGCCATATGTGCCTCACATTCCTTTTCTAGATATAGTTGATAAGTTACCTAAGGAGGCTATTGATATGGAAAATTCAAATAAGTTTCTTGAAGCTTGTTTGGTTCAAGATGCAACAACCAAGGACCAGAATGAAGAACTTACAAATGTTTCATATGTTTTGAAAGCTACACCGAAAGTGCATTATCCAAGTAGAACTCAATTTGAGAAGTTAGATAAAAGTCAGCCTATTACACCATCTTGGGTTGAGCAAGCACCAAATCTTGAGTTAAAGCCACTACAACCTCATCTTAGGAGGAGACTACTTTCACACCTCAAACTTTTTCCATGCAAACTCAAACCTCCTTAAAGGGTGAATGAAGACCCCAACCAAAGTCAAGCTAGTGACTATAAAGAAGCGTTTCTTGGAAGGCAACCCAAGCTATATCCTTTTAGATTTAGTTATTATTTTAGTTACTTTTTTCTTAAGTAGTTATAACCTCTCCCTAGCTTGTTTTGTTGTCTATGCAGATTTGGAAAGCATAAAGATGAGAAGAAAGAAAATTATAGCTTTTAAGGCACTACCACCATTGATAAGGGAGTTTAATTTTTTATTTTTTTTAAAGCTTTTTACATTAAGGACAATGTGCAATTTAAGTTTGGGGGAGAGGTTTAGAATTTAGTGGTTTCGAATTTTGTTGGTTTAATTTTTTTTTTTTCATCATGTTTAGTTAGATTTGGTTTAGAATTTTAAAATTTAGTGGTTTTGAATTTTGTTGGTTTAATTTTTTTTTTTTTTTGTTTTCATCATGTTTAGTTAGATTTGGTTTAGAATTTTGTCTTGCATGTTTATTTATGGTTTGCATGTTTTATTTGTGTTTAAAAAAAAAACAAAATTGAGATAGTTGCACCTTATTCATGATTGTCCCAAACCTATGATGATATTTTAATTATCTTTTGATTCTTAGCTTTTGGGAAACATATAGCTATGATTTAATTTTATGTGATATTCTTATGTTAATTTTATTTTAGAATGTGACTTTCAATATTTTGAGCACCATACTCTTTTACTTAGAATTTTTATGTGATTTAGATAAAGTTTATGTTGATGAAAAAGTGTAGTGAAGTTAAAAATTCTAGAATTTTTTTGATTCTCTCTCGAGGCGAAATCTTAGATAACACTTAGGATAGAAAGTGATTTAGGCCATCTTTGGACCGTTTAAGCCTTTTTGAGCCTACCTTGTTATATTTATCCTTAGTCACCTTTTTTGAGACTAATTTACCTTTTCTTTGTAATTACCCAATCATATTAGCCTTGGCTTGTCTGTTTAAATCCAACAATTTGAACCTTTCACCCTCTAAGTATTTTAAACTTTCTAAGGAATGGTTTGAGCTTAAAGATAAATTGAGGGAGAAAAGTGCAAAAAAAAAAATGATGGTTGTTAGCAAAATTACCCCTTGTTTATAATTGTCAAACATAAGTTTGGGGGTTGAAAAAAAAAAGAAAAGAAAACAATGTGTGATACAAAGGAAAGTTTACTTCAAGTTTGGGGGTGTTAAAAAAAAATTTAAACTCTTTATGTGTCCTAGATTGATGAAGTGCTTAGGGTGAATTTGAGCCTAAATATATTCTTTATCATACCTTGTGTAATACCCCGTACCTTGGTTAGACACAAATAAGATTTTATTGATCAAAGGAATGATCATTTAATGCGAATCGGCGTGCTAAGGAACGCTTAAGAATAAAATGTATCGCACGTGCAGAACTCACAATTAACTAATAATATTTTTGTTGGAGACAAATTAGTAAGTTAAAGGATGATTCGGAAGTAAATCGATACATAATAATGTGTTTCGGGACCAAAGAAGGCAAGTGAAAATTTTTAGAATAAAATAATATTTTATTAATAAAATAATATTAAAATATTAATATTTTAATTATCATCGAAATTAGTCATGAAAAATGAAATATGACTAATTTAAGTGGGGGAGGAGCAGTAAAGAAGAATTTTTGGACAAAAACGGCAAAAATCATACGACGCGTATTTTAGTCGAGTTAACGCGGTGAGAAAATATTTAAATATTATGAAGACACCGCGTTGGAATGCAATCTCAATAATTTGATTTATATATGTGAAGGAAGAATAATTTTGAAGGAAATTGAAATTTAATAAGTGTGGATAGGAATTAAAAATATTAGACTTAATTTTTGGAGAGCAAAGTGTTGAAGAACACAAAAATTTTTTTGTATATGCTTGAGTGTTTTAGTCATATCTCGAGTTACAGAACTCCAATTGCAGAAATTTTTCAACCATTGGAAAGCTAAGAGATAGAGCTACAACTTTTATGAAGATCACTTCACCCAGTTCTATCTCTAAAATAGAGAACATTTCATTGAAAAATGACAAGGTGTCATATCTCGAGAATGAAAATTTCAAGGATTGACAATTAAATTTTTGGAGTCTCTTAGTACATTTTTAAGCCTAATTAAGTCCTAAGTTAATTAAAGGTTTAAACGAATATTTAGAAGGTGAAATGGATAATAAATTAATGAAATAAAAATGTTGACAAGTCAAATAATATTTTTTTATGTGCATGAATAACCATATGAAGATAAGAAATGAGAATGAAATGGAGACTTGATGTGGGGGGGTGGTCATAAAAATTGAAGGTGGTGACATGAGAAGTAACATAATATTTTAGTAATGTATAATAATACAAATAATATAAGGCAATTTAGATTAGTTGAAATAGGAGAGTTTTTGTATAAATAATCCATTTGCAAGGTTAACTAAATGTAGTAGAGAGAAAACTTGAAATTTTACTGATGAAAAGGGGACTAAAGCATGAAACCGTGGGTTAATACCCATCGGGAGCTTGTGTTAACAAACAAATATGGGTTAGTGGGGGACATAAGGGTCCCGTACCATGTGATGATACAAAGAAGTCTATAGGATGAAGGCAAATGGAACAAAGGAAGTGGGGTGCACAGGTAAACAAGAGAAAAAAAAGACAAAGGAAATACAAGTAAAGAGAAATAAAAGAAAAGTAAAAAAAAAAAAAAGAGAGAAGAGTGTAGAAGACACTAGAGGGTCGGCTAAGAAAAAGAAAAAAGCAAAGAAAGAAACGGTGAGAGAAGGAGAGAAATCGAGAGCAGAAAAAGATGGAGAAAATAGTCGATCTTGAGAAAGAGAATAGACAGCCTTGTGCTGCCAATTTTGAAAGGAAATAAGAGCAAGTTTGCTGCCAATTTTGGAGAGGAAGGAGAGGCTGTTTTGGTGCAGAAAAATTGAGGATTTGTTACCGAATTTTTTTAGCAGAAAATTCTGCACTTTGAGGGATAAGAAAACAGATTTTTTGATGCACTTGGAGGGAGGTTTTGAAGCTGAAAAGTTAAGGAATTGTTGCTGGAAATTTTGGCTGAAAATTTGCAGGATTTTGGGGCTGAAATGGGTCATCTTGGATGCTGGAAATAGAGTGAAGAAAGTGCAGCAAATGAAGTGAAGAATTGAGAGAAAATGGAAGAGAAAAAGGAAGGAAAATGGAAGAGGAAGTGTGGCCACGATGGTGCATGGAGGAGACCACGGTGGAAGAGCAAAATTCTGCTAGAAATGGGAGGAAGGAAGAGAGAGTGACGGTTGGAGGAGGACGAAGAAAGAAAAAAGAAAGAGAAAGAGCAAAAAAAATGAAAATGATGATAGGAAAAATAAAATGGGCATGGCCCAATGGTAATTAGATGGGCAAGGCCCAATAGAAAAATGAAATTGGATAAAGCCCAATAGAAAAATGAAATTAGGCAAGGTCCAAGTTGAAAATATAATTAGGCTTGGCCCAATAGGAAAAATTGGAGAGGTTCTTGGACAAGGTCCAATAGCTAAGAGGAATGGAAAAGGCTCAATGGCACATTTATCGAGGAGGCATACTGAATGAGACACGCGACGAGAAATAGAAATAAATATATACGCATACGAAAATAGCGATGTAAAATCCCGCTATTTAGAGGTAAGTAGGGGGTGTCGACTTTAAAATTTTCATAATAGTATCTATGTATGAATATATTAATTTCGATGCAAAATTATGGATAGCATGTGCTAGCATAAATCTTAAGAAATTGTGGATGCAAAATTATTTTTAAGATCGACTTGAAAATATATGTATATATATATATATATATATTATACGTAAAGTGTCTTGAAAATCGAGAAACAAGCCATTCACACCGTTTTGCATCAGAATCATGTGTCTTATAAATTTTGGGGGATATGCATAGTGAATGTATTTGTTAAATAATTTGTTTTATGAAAGCTTCTGAGATCCGATTTTAGTCCGATTTTGTATGAATGCTTACACTATGACAAATAACGTGAAAAACAAATTTATCTAGTTATGCAAAATTTGATTTTAAAGGATTTAAGAAAATAGTCTTGAGAAGCTTGTTATGATTTTGAAAAATGTTTTTGACAAATTGAATGGCTTATGGCTATATTAACATGAATTGCTAGTTTTATGAGATGTTGGAATTATATGAACTGATTGTTTCGCCTGGATAGGCCCGATAATAATTTAATTGCAATATCATGCTGTTAAATTTTTATGAATTTGTGGGTTATAGGATAGTCACTACAGTGGCGGGTTTCCATGGACTGCCTTTAGGAGAGGCACGGTAAACCCAAGTATATTCATACCTCGGTTGTAGAGGCGTGGAGGGTATCTTCTGAGGTATGGTTAGAGTTCCCTTCGGCCGACCCATCACGGGAAGGTGAACTCCGCTAACGCCAAGGAACGGTCGTGGTTTCTAAACAAAAAAATATGTTTTATGAGTACATAAAATTTTTAACAGCCTTGGCGGATTCGGTTGGGTGCCTCGGCGCAAAGTACCACCGAATATGAGTTTTTGGCACAAACCAAGTTTTTATAAAATCATAAGCCTTATTGATTAATTTTGATAAAATGTAATTATTTTACATGGATTGAAATGAGTTTTAATATTACAAATTATATTTCTCTGTATTGTGAGAATAGAATTAAAAGGATTTTTGCAGCTCCCTTATTAGTTTTCTATGAAATAGATTTGAAATTCCTCGTGGAAAGGCTAGTTATAATTTTTATATAATTTTGAATAATATTTGGTTTCACGGGAGCTGGCTCGATTTTATCGATTTGATACGAAAAATGGTTATAAGGCACAAAATCCCTATTTGAAATAAATTGCTTTTATGATCTTATGTTTTTTATTCAACTGATCTTCTGCTTGCTTGTTTCCTATCTACGCCCTACTCATTGAGTCGATGATATTCACTGAGTCTATGAGACTCACCCCCCATTTTATTTCCCTTTTTGCAGACAAGGATCGTTTTAGTGTGAAGTCATCGACGCGTTCGCGTGTGGTCTACCGTGAATAGGTAAAGGCATCTCTTAGCACACTATTTTGAGTCACTCCGCTGTGTCCTGTACCTGTTATGTTAAAAGTCAAGTCGTAGTATTCTACTTATTAAGTTGTAAATAAATTTTAAATTTGTATATAAGCATTAGTTTGAAAATTATAGATTTTGGCATATATATAATTGTGGATAGATAAGGAAAAAGTTATTATTGATTTTTATATTTATGAATTAATTTGATATATGAAATTATAAATATTATATGATTATTGAATGTGGTGAATCATTGAGCAATTTTGGTCAGGCTTGTTCGGAACTTGACGGGTCTTTCCCGAAAGTTTCGGACGCTGGTAGTGATTGGAGAGCGGTCGCTACACCTTGACCCTAGCCTTACATTACAAGCTTGATAAAGACCTATTGATCCTTAAATAAGTGTTAATATACACTAGTGGAGAGAGAGACGAAAAGCAAACTTATGGGTCCAAGTACTAATCTATGCTTAGATTTGGCATAAACTAATTTGAATTGCATGATATTCTTTGTAAGAGAGCATTCACACATACATGAAAGTCCATACGAAAAATAAAATTTCACTTGAATTGATGCATGAATTTAAGGATTAGTTGTATGTTACCTAGCATTGTCAACGGGTCGGGTACCCTATAATTTTGAGATACCCGAACCCTAACCCTATTAAAAATCTACTACCCTAACTCTATTAATTACCCGTATAATTTTAAAATCACTACCCTAACCCTAACCCTATTATTTTTTTATTACCCTATAATTACCCTAACCCGTTTAAAACCCGATTAGATTAAAAAACTATTAAAATCTATTTTATGACTATCCAATTTCTTGAACCCGTATACATATACAATAATATTTCTCTACGTATTTCATAAAATTAACTATTAATTAAATTAATAAAAACAAAAATAATAAAATTTAAATTTAAATAATCAAAAACAAAAATCTTAAACATAAACTTAAATAACTAAAAACAAATATCCATACAACGATATAAACTTAAATAACTAAACACAAATATCCAAACAAATAACATAAACTTAAATAACCAAACACATATCCAAACAACAACAACATAAACTTAAATAACTAAAATAAATATCCAAACAACTAGTTAAAACAACGTTACAAATTGACAATAAGGCAAGCTCATGAACAATTCAATTATCTTTTTCCGTGTCAGGGTCAACACATTTGGCAATTGAATCATCAATTGTTATACATGATCCTACACAAATAAAAAAAATAAGAATATATAACATTTAGGATAATAGATAGTTTTTTAAAGAAAACAAATGAAATAAAAGTATAATGAGTTTATTTACCTTTCATTTCATTCCTCAACCAATTTTGAGTACACATCAATGCTTCCAAAGTAAATGGTTTAAGCCTACTTCGATGGTCAGTCACCACTCTCCCACCAATGCTAAAGGCTGACTCAGATGCAACTGTAGAAATAGGAATAGCAAGAAAATCTCTGGCAATTATTTGCAAAGTGGGATAATTTAGCTTATTTGCTTTCCACCAATTCAAAATATCAAAAGTTTTACTGAATGGTAAAACTTTCTTTTCCAAATAATGATCCAATTCTGACTTCACATGCCCATCAGTAGAAGCATTAATAAATGCATACATCCCAGCATCCTCTGGTTCAGGTAAGTCATCAACTGTTGTTGCTAATGAACTTTGAGAAGACTCTGATTTTAGATTGGCGGATCTACTCTGGTATTCTTGAAGTAAATCATAACAAGTTTTCCCAACTTGTTCAATCTCATAATTTGCAGCACCACCATAAATTTGAGCAAAAAAATACTCAACAATTTTCATTTTATACCTAGGGTCCAAGATAATTGCCACAGCCAACACAATATGAATATCCTTCCAATATTTTTCAAACTTATCAAACATTTTCTTTGCCATTGCACTAATTGTCACATCATCAGAACACATCCAAGTCACAATTGCAATTCGAAGTTTACAAACTTTGACAAAAAAACAATTTGTAGTAGGATACTCTATACCAGAAAACAAATTAGTGAGATCATAAAACATTTCCAACTTGTCAACAATATTTTTTGCTTTCTCCCAATCTTCCTCACTAGGCACACAAGAGTAACCTTTGTCTCTAAGTTTCAACTTAGGGAAGAGATATTTGTATCTTATAGCAGTCCGAAGCATCACATAAGTTGAATTCCATCTAGTTCTACAATCTAGACTCAACTTTTTGGAATATGACACTTTAACTTGATGAGCCACTTCTTCAAATTTTTCCAATCTAGATGGACTAGCTGACCAATATACTACACTATCAATCACATTTTCAATCACATTTTCAATCACAGATAATCCATCTCTAGCAACAAGATTCAATATATGTGCAGTACATCTCATATGCAGAATTTTTCCACCAAGTAAAAGTTCAGAACCCAAGTTATTCACTAAGATAGAAATCATACCATCATTGGAGCTGCAATTATCCACAGTGATAGTAGAGAGTTTGCTCTCTATATACCATTCAATCAAAACATTCATCATTTCTTGAGCAAGAACATCCATCGTGTGAGGTGCTGGGACATATAAAAATCTACATATTTACAAAATAATATTAATGAATTTGGTTAAATTTTTTTTCATAAAACCATTAATCTATAACATAACACAATTTAAATAATTAGAATAAAAATTGCTTACCTCAAGATATAGCTTTGCAACTCCCAAGATTCATCAATATAATGAGTAGTGACGGGCATGTAACCTTTCTTTTGATTTGAAGTCCACATATCCGTCGTAATTGCTATTCGACTTTTCAACTTCTCAAACCCTTGTTGTAGCTTGGATTTCTTTGAGCAATAAATCTTGTGAATGTCTTCTTTAATTGTATTGCGAGAAACCATCTTAAACAAAGGTTGAAGATTACCAACAAACTTTTTAAAACCAACATGAGAAACAATAGAAAGCGGATACTCATGCAAGGCCATAGCACAAGCCAAATCATCTCTTGAATTGTTTTGATCAAATACGAAATTTTTAACCTAAACCGTCCCATCAGCTTGTGTATCTATGCTAAGTTGCTTTTTGCTTTTCAAAGCATTGTTCAATGCTTGAATTTTTTCTCCTAATACAAGTGTTCATGTGATTTTTCAAAGCTGTTGTTCCATTCTTGCTATTGGCCTTAAGAATAGATCCACAATAATGACAGCTTGCCACATCTTCCCCATCGATATTTATCTTTTCAAAATGATTCCAAACCTCCGAAGTTAACTTGCGACGACGTTTGGTACTTGAACTACACAATGGAGGTTTAGTTCTAGTAGACGAGATCAAAGCTTGACTATGACTAGTAAGAGTTACAAAAGGCTCAGTTATAGGCACTTGTTGTGAACTTGACCCTACATATGTTGGTGAATGAGAGGGTGTCCTATTGCAATCATAATTAACACTATCATCACATTTGTTAGCTGTATCCATTTTTCAAAAGCCCTACAAACATAAAAATAACAAAATATGAGAAGCAACTATGCAAATATATTAGCAACAATTTAATCAGTGAAGTTTTGTACAGAACTCTCATATCATATGACTGTGGCCGGATGTTAAGGACTAGCAGCATTTCTCACTATTACCTTATCTGTATTACCCCACTCAATAAAACACCAAAACTTGACAGATTATCAACAAGAATATATTCTCCCAAAAAATTAAGAATTCTTATCATTGTTCTAGCTTTTACTCACATTGACAGAGTACAAATTCAATGGATAAAAAAATTGTTATAAAGAAAATCACCTTCTGGCAATTGGCAGCTTGGAGAAGAACAAGGGTCGAAGGACGTGGGGCCTTGGGTGAAACTACTGCAGCCGGCAGGGCGTGGGGCTTGGGGCGACACCGCGACAGCAAGCAGGGCGTGGGGCTTGGGCGGCACCGCGACAGTAGGCAGGGTGTGGGGCTTGGGGCGGCACCGTGACAGTAGGCAGGGCGTGGGGCTAGGGGCAACACCGTGATGGCGCAACAGCAAGCAAGGCATGGGGCTTGGGGCGGCACTGCGACAGTAGGCAGGGCGTAGGGCTAGGGGCGACACTGCGATGGCGCGACAGCAAGCAAGGCGTGGGGCTTGAGGCGACACCGCGACAGTAGGCAGGGCGTGGGGCTATGGGCGACATCGCGATGGCACAACAGCAAGCAGGGCGTGGGGCTTGGGGCGACATCGCGACAATAGGCAGGGCGTCGGGCTAGAGGCGACACCGCGATGGCTCGACAGCAAGCAGGGGGTAGGGCTTGGGGCAGCACCGCGACAGTAGGCAGGGCGTGGGGCTGGCTGGGCTGATGGGAAGAAAAGAAAGATGAAAGAGTGACTGTGACGTGGTAGGCTGGCAGTTGGGGTCTTGGGGAAGAAGATTGACTCGAGTCTGAAGTTTGAAAGAGGCAAGGAGCAGCAGTCACCGACAATAAGAGAAGAATGAGTGAAAAAGAAATAGTGGCTAGGGATTTATTTTTTTAATCTTGTTGTTTTTTTTTTTTAACATCAATTATGTAAACAATTATGAAGTAAATAAATAGTTTGTTTCTAAATTCTAATAAGCACAAAAAAATAAATTTTATTATATGAATTTTATAAAATTATAAATTATAATTTTTATAATGTTAATATAAAATAAAACATTAATATATATTAAAAGTATTATAGTGTATCTACAAAATAGTATTTATATTTTTAATACATGAATCTAATTTATATAAAGTATAGATATTAAAAGATATTACAATTTAATTAATAATTATAATTTTATTAATTATATAAATTTGTTTTTAGTTACATGAAATTTTATAAAACATAATTAAATTTTAAAATTATTCTAATATCACAACTTCTTTTTAGATAATTAACTTTATATATTATAAATTTATATAAATAAAGGTATATATATTATTTAGTTATATATATTGTTAAATTGAATTTTTTCCTTTATGCTCTAATTTTTATTAATTCTATATTATGGTATAGAATTAATACTATTTCCTTATAGTGAAATATTGCATGTCATTATTTTATAGGAAGTTGATATCATTTTATGGTATCATTGGCTTCAATAATTAATACTTATAGTTGTTGCACATTAATTCTTCAATATAGAATTTAGTACTCAATGTGATGAGTTAAAAATTATTTTTAAAAAATTTAATTAATAATCATAATTTTATGTTTTTTAATTAACATGAAGCACAAACACATTATTTTAGAGGAGGTTGATATAATTTGATATCATTTTATAGTATCATTGGCTTCAATCATTAATACTTATAGTTGTTGCACATTAATTCTTCAATATAAAATTTAGTACTCAATGTGATGTGTTAAAAATTGTTTTTAAACAATTTAATTAATAATCATAATTTTATGTTTTTCAATTAACATGAAGCACAAACACATTATTTTAGACGAGGTTGATATCATTTGATATCATAATTTTATGTTTTTCAATTAACATGAAGCACAAACACATTATTTTAGAGGAGGTTGATATCATTTGATATCATTTTATGGTATCATCGGCTTCAATCATTAATACTTATAGTTGTTGCACATTAATTCTTCAATATAGAATTTAGTACTCAATGTGATGAGTTAAAAATTGTTTTTAAATAATTTAATTAATAATCATAATTTTATGTTTTTCAATTAACATGAAGCACAAACACATTATTTTAGAGGAGGTTGATATCATTTGATATCATTTTATGGTATCATTAACTTCAATAATTAATACTTATAGTTGTTGCACATTAATTCTTCAATATAAAATTTAGTACTCAATGTGATGAGTTAAAAATTATTTTTAAACAATTTAATTAATTATCATAATTTTATGTTTTTCAATTAACATGAAGCACAAACACATTATTTTAGAGGAGGTTGATATCATTTGATATCAATTTATGGTATCATTGGCTTCAATCATTAATACTTATACTTGTTGCACATTAATTCTTCAATATAGAATTTAGTACTCAATGTGATGAGTTAAAAATTGTTTTTAAACAATTTAATTAATAATCATAATTTTATGATATGATATTCGTATTAATATATAAAACATAATTAATAATTTAATAATTTTTTTATTTATATATATTCATATAGTTGTATTAGTTATTTAACTAACTATATTTTAAATATAATATTTCGTCTATATATACTAAATGGAACAACTTGGCTGGATGGTGGAAGCTGTGGGTGTTTTCATGGAGGGCCAAGGTTCGAGCCACCACGCTACCATTTTAATCCAATATTTGACTAACTAAACGGGTTAAACAGGTAATTAACCGGGTTTTAATGCGGGTACCCGCGAAACCCGATAAAGAATTAAACGGATAATTAACCGGGTTTTAATACGGGTACCCGCGGAACCCGATAAAAGATTAAACGGGTAATTAAATGGATAACTAAACGGGTTTAGATGTGGGTACCCGTGAAAACTGGTAAAGAACTAAACGGGTTCGGGTAATAGGTATCCATAGTGTAATACCCGAACCCTACCCAAACCCGATTCGGGTAGTAAAATTGCTACCCAACCCACCCCTAATCCGGTTATACGGTACCCTAACCCAGTATAACCGGTTCGGGTACCCGTGGGTACCTTATAATACGGTACCCGTTGACAGCCCTAATGTTACCTGAAGCTGGAATTTGAGTTAATTTCTAAAGAAAAATTGAGAAATCATGATTTGGTACATCTATCTCTCGTTTAAGGATGTTTGCACTTTCTTTTTGTGATTCTTTTCTTTTGCTCGAAGACTAGCAAAATCTTAAGTTTGGAGGTGTGATAATTTTATTTTATAGAATTATTTTATTTCAATTTTGTTATTAAATATTAGCTAAGTCCTCAATTTTTAATTATAGTTTACTTAATTTTTAGTTTTTTTTATATTTAGTTTATTTTTAAGTGAGTTATTTGAATTTTATGTTATTTCTTTTAATTTAGTTAATATTTGTTAGTTTTTATATTTTTGGTAGGACTTAAAGTAATTGAGCTTAATTTTAAAAAGTAAGGTGCTAAAAGACCCAAAAAGCTGCTTGCATATGTTTCAGTATTTTGGTCATATCTCAAGTTACAAAACTCCAATTGTTACAATTATTAAACCATTGGAAAGATAAAAGACAGACCTACAACTTTGATGAAGATCACTTTGTCCAGTTCTACCTCAAAGATAGAGAAAATTACGTTGAAAAGTTAATAGATGTACTATACCGTGAATAACAGTTTGTGAAGACTGACAAGTGATTTTTGGGCCTCTCATTATGTTTTTAAGCCCAATTAAACCTTAGGTCAACTTGAGAAGTTTAGGTTAAGTTTGTTAGAATATATAGGATATTTTAAGACCATTAAAGAGAACTTTTGGAGGTAACTTTTGGAGATTCAAGAAGTTAGAAGTTGAGGCTAAACTCGAAGATCAAAACAGCAATCATTATTTTGTTTCTTGACTTTTATTCTTCTTGTTACTTTCAATGGTTGAATTTTATACAATGTTATTTGATTTTGCAATCATGAGTAGCTAATTTTTTTTTTCTAGAATTACAATTGAACTCATATGTAGTCTAAGTTTTTAATCTATTTCTTACTTATTTTCAATTGGAATTGAATTGTTTATTCCAATATGTTCTTAATGCTTTTAATTATCTGGCCAACAATTAAATTGATTTAGGAACATAAATAAACTTAGAAAAGGAAGTTTAAAGTAGACTAAAATTGGGATAGCATATGATCAATTTAATTGATTTACGTATAGGATAGAGATATACCTATAGGCCATATGTAGCCAGATTAAAGCCTGAACTTAATGAGTCTGTTTTAATTTCAAATCACATAGGGATATAGTGTTTTGGTTAAAATAGATATTTTTATAGGACAGGTCAACAGACCCTTCTAAATAATTTAGGACTCTAGGTTAACAATTCAACCTATTGAAATAAGTTAAGGAGGAGAGGTAAAATTTAGATTAAGTGTGAGAGATATTGTAATCCTAGGCTTGTTTAATTTGATATTTTCTTAAGTTATTATTATTTTGATTTTTTTTTGTTAGTTTAAATTTTAGTTTATTTGTTTTATTTAATTACTCAATTTGGATTGTTTGGATAAGATTAAATTGTTCTAATTTTAGTACTTAGTAAAGTTTTAGATTAATTCCCTGTGGGATCGACACTCTGCTTGCTTATATACTATATGTTCGATACGTATACTTGCATAGTAGAATTTTAAACTGGCAGTTCCACAGAAATTCAATGTTGAATTATGTACTTATTCGGTCAATATAGTTATTAAGGCATTTGGTAAAATGGATTTCTTAGAAAGGGCTTATTTGGTTATGGTAGAGATGGAAAAGCTGAGAATTAGGCTAGATGTCATTACCTACGCAACACTAATATCAACTTTCTATCAAAAAAATCGATGGGAGATTGGCAATGGTTGTTGAATCTTAGGATGTATAAGGGGTGCAAACCTAATCTTACAACTTTTAATGTCAGGATTCAGCATTTGGTTAATAGGAAACGAGCATGGCGAGCTAATGATTTGATGCAAAAAATTGGGAGTGTCCCTGATGAGGTTACATACAATTTGGTAATTAAGGGGTTCTACCAAGCTCGTTATCTTGAAATGGATAAAAAGGTTTATTCTTCTTTAGAATTTGCAAGGAGTATAAGCTTAATATTAAGATTTACTAGACAATGATTCATTATTTTTGTAAGGGAGGGGAGTACAATTTGGCCTATACAATGTGCAAAGACTGTATGAAAAGAATTGGTTTTCGAATGTGGATACAATTTGTTCACTGCTTGAAGGCCTCATAAAAAATGGGCAACTGGGTAAGGCTAAGATGATAATGACATTGATTAGGAGTAAAGCACCTTTTTTTTCTTCAACTCAATTGGATACTTTGCAATCCGTATTATCGAGGATTTAAATTAAGATGATGGATTAAGAAGGGATAAGTTTGATTGATGTAAAAATACCGCTTAAAAGAGGCTAGTATTTGTTTTACTCCATTCGATTATAGTGCCAAAAACTAGTTGGATATAGATTTTTATGATTAACATCAAAGCAAAGGCAGATCTCATTTTTGTTCAATTAATTTGTAAAACCGTCACAATAAGTCCGTGATGAATGAAAATCTAATATATAACAAAAATCTTTATTCTTGTAAGTTGTAATGCAACTACTCTTTCTCATGATTTGTATTGTTCTCACTTTTTTGCATTTGGAGCTCTTATAGTTGCAATTTTTATTTTCTTCTGTATAATAAAAGATGTTTATTAACTATTTTGCAATTTCATTTTCCTATCTATAAAGCATGCCTTAAGTGTTAAACATTCCATAAACATGAATTATCATCTTGTTTCAAGGAGCTATACTTTTTCACCTTCTCAATATGGAATTGATGATCTTTCTTTTGGGTTTTAAACCATATGACCCATAGTTTTTTCTTGTTTCTTGCCAATGCATGTTTTCCCATGTAAGTGTTCATAGTGATTTTGGGCTAATATTTTACTCTTTATATGATAAATTACCTGAGTAATATTCTAAGTTTTGATGTGTTGTTACTTGGTATTTGAGGTGTTCACTTTACAAAATGTTTCAGCTTCAATGATGAAGAATAGAATAGCCGTGGAAAAAAGAAACTTTCTTCCTAACTAGATATTGATTGGATGGTAAATAGTATGTATCACATATTTTCATCATTTTGGGTTAAATGGCACATTTTGGTTGCTAAAGTCACAACTTTTTACCAAAGAAAGATGCATAACTGAGTAACTAAGAATTATATTTCACTTGAAAACTTATTGTGATACCACTAGACACTAAACATTTTTTATTTCAAGTTCACTAGAACATTTTGTATTTCGCAAGATTGGGAGGTGAACTTGGAGGTAATTCTCTACTAATGTTTTAAATTAGCAACTAAATTGTATAAAGATTTGAGGTTATATTCTTAAATGAAATGCATTTTAAGGGACTAAAGAGGGTTCTTGCATAGAACAATTGATAGATGGTTTGGCTTTTTATATTTCTCTTAGTGAGGTTGCAAGAAAGGAACACAACTGAGATCTCCTACATTGTCCCTCTTATGAAACACAGGGAAAAACTGGAAAAAGAAAAAGAAACCACCACGTGGTTTGTGCTTGAACATTATCACAATCGTTTACTTAAAGGGTTTGGGAGTATATTTATTGGGTTTTATACCTTTTTAAAGAGAGCATTCACACTTGTGGAGCATTCATTTTGATTCTATTTCATCATTTTTTTTTTGTTTGCTTTCATTATTTTCGAAAGAAACGTATTGATTTTGTAAACATCAATTGTTCTTATTATAAAATAATAAAGGTTATTTTCTTTAATGTTTGACTTGTTTTGCTATGAACACGAGACTCTTACGTCTATTCCATAGATTATATTAAAAATATTATGCATTTCTCTAGTTTTTTATGTAAGTACATTACATTATTCAATCCATTTAAATAAAATTAGGGTATTATATAAAGAATTATATAATTGTGTTTAAGTATAAAAATAAAAATTTAATATTTAAAATCATTATTTATAATCGAATTTTGATAATAGATATCTTAAAACCATTAACTAAACCTATGATGGATATTAATTTTACAACTCAAACCCAATTATATAATACCAAATGAATTGAATAATGTAATGTATACTTTAAAAACTAGAGAAATCCATAATACTTTTAACATAATCTATTGAATAGAAGTAAAAATCTCATGTGCACAGTAAAACAAATTAAGCATTAAAAGAAATAACTTTTATTATTTCATAATAAGAACAATTGATGTTTACTAAACCAATTTGCTTTCTCGAAAATAATGAAAGCAAACGAAAAAAAAAATAATTAAGCACAACCAAAATAAAAGTTTGATTCATAGAAATATACAAGCCTAACAAGAAAAACCTCTTAAAAAATTTACAACTTTTTTGAAATAAAAAAAAAAAAAACCACCAGTGTTAATGCTCTTCTTAATCTCTACAAAGCATTAAGAAAAGGTATAAAACCCAATGAATATACTCCTAAACCATTTAAGCAAATGATTATAAACCACTTGTTGGTTTCTTTTTCTTTTTTCAAAGTTCGACAAAAGGGACAATGTAGGAGATCTCAACTGGGTTCCTTTCTTGCAACCTCATTGAGAAAAATATAAAAAGTCAAACCATCTAGCAATTGTTCTATGCAAGAACCTTCTTTAGTCCCTTAAAATGCATTTCATGGAAGAATGCAACCTCAAATCTTTATACAATTTCATCGCTGCAAAATACAAAATGTTCTAGTGAACTTGAAATAAAAAATGTCTAGTATCTAGTGGTATCACAATACGTTTCCAAGAGAAATATAATTCCTAGTTACTCAGTAATGCATCTTTCTTTGATAAAAAGTTATATAACTTTAGCAAGCAGAACGTGCCATTTAACCCAAAACGATGAAAAAATATGTAATATTCACTATTTAGCATCCGATCAATATCTAATTAGGAAAAAAGTTTCTTCTTTCCACGATCATTCTTTTCTTCATCACTGAAGCTAAAACATTTTATAAAATGAACACCTCTATACCAAGTAACAAAACATCAAAACTTGAAATATTGCTCAAGTAATTTATCATATAAAGAACAAAATATTAGTCCAATAAGAATCAATATGAACACTTATATATATAAAAACATACATTGCCAAGAGACAAAAAAACTATAAGTCATATGGTTTAAAACCTAAAAAGAAAATCATCAATTTCATATTGAGAAGGTGAAAAAATATAACTCATTGAAACAAGATAATAATTCATGTTTATTAAATGTTTAACACCTACGACATGCTTCATAAACAAGAAAATAAAATTACAAAACAATTAATAAACATCTTTTAAAATACAAAAGAAAATAAAAATTGCAACTATAAGAGCTCCATATGCAAAGAAGTAAAAACAA
Source organism: Theobroma grandiflorum (assembly GCA_036013995.1). Lineage (NCBI taxonomy): Eukaryota > Viridiplantae > Streptophyta > Magnoliopsida > Malvales > Malvaceae > Theobroma > Theobroma grandiflorum. The sequence continues at coordinate 42,346,563 of CP142132.1, forward strand.
TACAAATCATGAGAGGAAGTAGTTGCATGACAACTTACAAGAATAAAGATTTCTACGGTTTCACAAATTAATTGAACAAAAATGAGATCTACCTTTGCTTTGATATTAATCATAAAAATCTATATCTAACTAATTTTCGAAACTATATAATTGAATGGAGTAAAATAAATACTAACTTCTTTTAAATGGTATTTTTACATTAATCAAACCAGTCCCTTCTCAATCTATCATCTTAATTTAAGTCCTTGACAATACTGATTGCAAAATATCCAACTGAGTTGAAGAAAAAGAAGGTACTCGACTTCTAACCAATGTCATTATCATCTTAGCCTTACCCAATTGCTCATTTTTTATAAGGCCTTCAAGCAATGAACGAATTGTATCCACATTCGGAAACCAATTCTTTCTCATACAATCTTTACACATTGTATAGGCCAAATTGTACTCCCCTCTCTTACAAAGATAATGAATCATTGTCTGATAAATCTTAATATTAGGCTTATACTCCTTGCAAAATTCTAAAGAAGAATAAACCCTTTTAGCCATTTCAAGATAACCAGCCTGACAAAATCCCTTAATTACCAAATTGTATGTAACCTCATCAGGGACAATCCCAATTTTTCGCATCAAACGCATCAAATCATTAGCTTGCCATGCCCGTCTCCTATTAACCAAATACTGAATCCTAATATTAAAAGTTGTAAGATTAGGTTTGCATCCCTTATACACCATGAGATTCCACAACCCATTACCAATCTCCCATCGATTTTTTTTATAAAAAGCTGATATAAGTGTTGTATAAGTAATGACATCTGGCCTAATTCTCTGCTTTTCCATCTCTACCATAACCAAATAAGCTCTTTCTAAGAAATCCATTTCACAAAATGCCTTGATAACTATATTGACAGAATAAGTATCCAATTCAACATTGAATTTCTGTGAAATATCACTAAGAAATGCTTCAATAGCTCTTATATCATGAGTTTGAATCAAAACCCTAAGTGCAGCATTAAAAGACTTAACAGTTCTCCCACATCCATACAAATGCATATCATAAAAAGTATCAAGAGCGTGCTTTATCATCCCAGCCCTACCATACAACATTATAATCCTCATAATGAAACCTTCTCGTCTACTTTGTGGAAGAGTTTTCTGATGCTCAAGCAAATGCTCAATGTAATCAAAGCGACGAGCCCCAGCTAATCGAGAAACGGTATCTTCAAATGCAAACTTATTTTCAATGACAACTTTATTGTGAGCGTTAGCTTTGAATAAAATGAATAACTTATCAGGGTCTCTCTCAGCTTTAAGTTTAGAAAGGGCACTTTCTTGTAAAAGTATTTTCCTTGGAAGTTGCTTCGATACAGCGGCAAAAGTACCAATCTTTGATGCCATGAAAGCAGCATGACAAAAGCTGCGAATTGATTGCAGAGATAACATGTCTGTTTTCTTCTCATACCAAAGCATATACCCATACGACATACTACACCAAGGTATCAAAATCTTGTTCACCCATTTAACAAAATAGAAAATCCCAAAGCCGGACAAAGAACACCAACCAACTCATACAGAAGATATCAAAATCCTCACGGCACCATCATCAACGAATCCTAAAATGCACCATCCCAGAAACAAAGAACACAAAAAAAGCACCAAAACACACAGATTTAGAAGCCACAGTATATTTAAAAATTAAAAAAATATAATTTGATTTGTAATAATTACAGAAAAAAAAGCGAAAGAAGATAAGCTTACCGAGTAGAAGGGATCTGAAACAGAGTCGGTCGGTCATGCGTTCGTTCCTCTCTGCTGGGTTTTTGTGGGGAGGGGAGGGTTTGGGGTTCAGGTTTTTTGCCGGTTAGGGAAATTTTGTTTAGACCTGGAATAGGCAGTTCGGCTATAGGTGAAAAGGATCTGAATGGGGCATAAACATGGGCGAGCAAAAAAAAACAGATCCGTAAAAAACTACCCTAGAAATCTAGCAGCCAGAACCACAATCAACAATAAAAAAAACAAAAAAATGGATGCAAAAAAGGAAACAAAAATGAGAGAGGCAGTGGGTAGTTGAGGGGATTGAGTTTGGATTTTCTTTTGAAAGAGAGACGGAAAGCTTTAGAGGAAGGATCTTTAAGGGCTGGCTGAAGGGAGAGAGAAGACTAAAGCCGCCGGAGTAGGAGAGAAAACGGAAAGTTGTGGGTTAAGGAGAGATCCGATCGGTGCCGAAGAGAAAGAGAAGAAAGGACCGATCAGCGCCAAAGAGAGAGAGGAAGGGTTTGATCGGCTTCAAAAAAAGGGAGGACCAGTTGGGTGGCCGGCGACGGTAGTGAGACAGGAGAAAATTTCTACGTCGGTGGGAGGAGGTTGAGGAGAACAGAAAAAAAAGTTCTATTAGAGAGAGGGGAGAGTGCGGCCTAGGTAGAGAGAGAAAATAGAAGAGGGAAATGAGGGGGAGAGGAGAAAAAGTGGACTTTAAACTTAGGGTTTGGAGGGCTTAAAACTACGTCGTTTGTATCTAACAAAAAATCCTTCCCTGCTCAATCAAACGGCGTCGTTTTTGGCTTTTAGGGGTGGCTGAACAAAGCACCGGACAGTGCATTTTGGGGAGCGGATTGTGGGCCAAGCCGACATAGTTTGGGTCAGTCTGATCCAATCAGGTAAAAAGCTTATTCTTTGGTAGGCTTTGTTGTGATCTGGGCCATTTGCATTGGCGTTGCTTAGTGTTTGGATCTTTCCCACTATGTTTTATTTAGATCTGTTTGCTTAGTAATAGATATAGTGAACTTCATTTTATTCTAATGCTCTAAGATTTTAGATAATATTCTAGGATTAAAGAATTAAAACTCAAAGAGGAACATGAAAATAAAAATGTAATAGTAGGAAATAGTGAAAGTGTTTTAAATATTTTAAGTCATAAAAAAAATTTGGAACTTATTTGAAAAGGTATTAATGCAAATATGTGAAAATAGGTAAGTCGAAATATATATTAATGGGGAACAAATGTCTAGATAAAGTATTGCTATAGTAATAGATTTTGGCCAATTGGAAAAGAAAAAATGAAAAAGAAGAAAAAAGGATATAGGAATAAATAAATTATTCATAAAAAATAAAATAAATAAGCAAATTGAAAGAATAACAAAAAAATAAATAGAAATATATAGTAATTATAAAATAGAAGAAAAAGTAGATGTTTGTCAACAAGGGTTAAAATGGTGAGATAAAAAATATATCAATTTATAATGGTAAAATCTATGTTTTGGGATAATATTAATAATCAAGAAAGTATAATTGAGTCTTAAATATTAATCACAAGAATAATGTATAGGTAATACCGATGATGGGACATTTTCCCAGAGTGCGAGGAGTCGCAATTTTGGGACGAATCTTCCCTAGGTTCAAAATTTGAATTAAGGCTCCACCAGTATGATGGAAAAGCCTCGATTTTAAGATTCAAAGATTCTTTAATGTAAATAAATAAAAATTATTATACAATAAATTAGTCAAAAAATAAATACAAACGTAATAAATATAAAAGATCTAAATATAATAAATATAAAAAGATGAATGACATATAAAAGAATAGATTATATATACGCACTTAAATTGTTTAAAAATAAAAATGAAATTGTGAAAAAATAGTACTTATAACAATAAATAATAAGCAAGATATTCGATGATAGAAAATTCAAAATAATAAATATGTTTAAATATGAAATTTAAATATCTAGTTGTATAATATATGTGTATATATAGTAATAAATTTATAAGTATTATGAAAAAGGAATAGCATAGAAATGAATCAAAATATACATATGAAATAGGATACATTGCAATAAAAGATGAATGAAAAGACAATTTGTATAGTAAAAAGTACACATTTGAATAACGTAGATATATATATATATATATATATATATGATATGCATAGTTACAAAAAGAAACATAGAAAAAGAAAGCCCCTAAAAAAGCAAGGAAGACTTAGGAGAATTTAGAAATAAAGATAATGAATTTCATAAGCATAGCATGCATCATTATTGCATCATAAATGCCATAGCATATAGATACTATTGTTTACGAGTATAAGTCCGAATGATGGGGTTTTTCGAAAGATCTTGCGAAGGCGAGTTTCTCTCAAAAAGTTTCTTAGGTAAAAAGATATTTTCGGATCCCACTAGTACGATAGGAGAGCTTGGAAAATATCTTTAATAAAAAGACTTTTGCCCTTGATAGGTTTAGGGTTCAGGCTTCAGGGTTTAGGGTTCAGGCTTCAGGGTTTAGGGTTTAGGGTTTGGGGTTTGGGGTCTAGGGTCAAGGGTCGGGGGTCGGGGTTGAGGTCGGGGTCAAGGTTCGGGGTTCGAGGGTCGGGGGTCGGTGTTCGGGGGTCGGGGTCGAGGGTCGGGGTTCAGGGTTCGGGGTTTTTTTTTTTTATGCTGGAAATTAACGCAGGGCCCAGCTACCCTGTAAAATTTTATTAATAACCATAAAAGTAAGGTACAAAGGGGAGGGGGACATAAAACCATACCTCCAGAATTACATGAGCTCGAGAAAGATTGAAAAGCGTACCTAAAATGGAATGTTTCAATATATGACCATTTTCTTTACTATCGTCATAAATTTGAAACATTTCCATGTTACAAAAATCTATGAAATTTACTGAATAAAAAACACTAAAATAAACTAGGAGTACTACTCCTTTACATCAATTAAAATCGAACATAAGGAAGATTGAGTCGATCTAATTTTAACATGCCATGCAATTCTCCTTGTGCTTCGGTGAAGACCGACAGATTCTGATAAGTGTGTCCTTGCTTGGATAGGAAATCTGCAGCTTGATTGTCTTCTCGAAAAATATGCAATAGACGATAAGAGAATCCACTCAAGCATTTCCTTATGGACTCCAGCAAATACCGTATCTCATGGGATCCTTTTTGAGAGTGTTAGATCATTTGGATAACAATCTGTGCATCCATTTCTATCCAGAGCTTCTCGATGCATCGTTCTTTGCACAGAAATAGTCATTGTAGAAGAGCTCGTAATTCTGCCTACAAAGAGCTACAATGACTAATATTCTCTGAGAAGCCAAAGATAAGTTTACCTGTGTGATCACGTAAAACTCCACCACATGTTGCATGCTGACTATCTCGGGAGCTGCCATCCACATTCAACTTGTACTCATCCGTGGATGGTATTTTCTAATAAATAATTTGAGGGGAGGCATGCTGTTGGACGAGAAACTTGAAACCCCACATAGTTGCTATGTCTGTGTCGCCTTTCCATTGCCATCGTTGAATAAGGGAGCCATCATGTAACAGATTTAACAGTTTCATAGTTTTCCAAATGACATGATTCGGATACATATGCATCTGCTTGTGCTTAGCATCATTCCTCTCCAGCCATAAAAACTAACATATGAATAGAGGAATTAAAATACGGATATGGCTCTTCTTAACATAATCACCGGAACAGTACCAGGCCCAAAGAATCTGAGAAACATGTTGAGGGTTAAGAACAAAAATTTGAAAGGATTTTCCAAAAAAATCCCAAACCTGTCTTGCGATTGGATTCTCCCACAAAACATGCATTAGTGATTCCTTAGCTTTGCAACAGACACATTTAAAGGCCAAATGAAAACCTTTTACCTTCATCCGAAGTTCAACTGGAATCCAATTATGCAATACTCTCCATAGGAAAAAAGATATCGATAACGGAATACTTCTATGCCAAATAGCATCCCCCAAAACAGTAGGTGATTGGCGTTGCCAGACTATCTCCCATGCACTCCTTGTAGTGAATTCCCCATGAGAAGTAGAAGACCAATAAGCTACATCCTCTTGGGATCTATTAAAAGGGATCTGCAAAATCTCGTCAACTAATGGCATTGGTAGGTATAATTTCAATTTATCCCTATCCTAGACATCACGATCATAAAATTTAGCAACACAAGACATATTGTTCTAAAATGAAGTGAACAATGTTACCAGGGGTAGGTCTCCCATCCAACAGTCATGCTAGAAGAATAACTCCCTTTTTCCTATCTTCGATCGAATATTTTGTGAAGCAGCATCTCGACCAAGAAGCATTCGTTTCCATACTGGAGAATCATGAAGCTTTGGGTGCACATATTGTGGTGTTCGGCCCTTGCAGTATTTTGTTCGCAAGAACTATGTCTAAAGGCTATTACCTGTTTGGAATCTCCACCACAATTTCAGAGTAAAAGTCGCACAAACATCATTCAGATTTCGGATGCCAAGTCCCCCTTCTGAACATGGGAAAGTGGTGCTTGCCCAAGAGGTCCAATGTATCCTATGACTATAAGCTGAATCACCCCATAAAAAACTATTAAAGATCCTTTCCACTTTTTCAATCACTGTCACCGGTGGTTTAAGAACTTGCATCAAATACATCGGTAGTGATGATAGAACACTCCTCAATAATGTGATACGAACCCCAGGTGATAAAACCTTGTTCTCCCAACTTGAAACACGATCTCGAATCTTGTTAATTAAAGAATAAAAAAGAATTACCTTTTTCCATCCTTTGTAGAGTGGAGCTCCGAGATAGGTCACTAGAAGTGTTTTATGTTGAAAACTAATGGTGTGAGAGATGATTTGCCTCCTCGATAGTGGAAAACCTTTAGCTGTAATGAAATAGCTTTTTTGATGATTGACTTGCTGTCCTGAGACCTGTTCATATTCCTGCAAGAAATCCAAAACCTTCCGCGAAGTTGAACGGCATCCATTAGTGAAAATCATAATATCATCAGCAAAAGCAAGGTGACTAATGGGCATTAAGCAACCGGATAAGTAATGCAATGAATTATAGCGGTAATGGGTTATTGCCGCTCCCGTGCAAGCTTGTTTCTGCTCCCCCTACTGGCAGCGGTTGTGGGCTTTTTTTATTTTTGTTGTTTCTGTCATTTATCGCGTTTCCACGTAATTCTGCATGGCACCCGCTTACCCCATAATAGTGTAAAGTCCTTTGCCTCTCACCTCCCGAAATCTACGACATTGTTGGAAGGGTAGCTTCCTTTCCTGCTCCTCCTGTTCCGACGCTGCTAGTCGAAGGCCCCTCATCATTATGTTGCTGGACAAAAGAATTATTTTCTGGGTATTTACTCGCTGCTTGCTTGTCGGGTTTTGTCATTTCAACTGTTGGAAGGTGGGTCAAAGGCCCTTGGACATAAACAGAATTTTTTGAATAATTTTTCCCACTCCATGCAAACTAGGCCCTGCCATCTCTTCATTCGATTTTTGTTGTTGTTTCTTGTTTTTGGTGCTTCTTTCATGTAACTTTTGTCTACGTCCCCTTGTTGCATGGTTTTCGAGCCTTCCATAATCGTGAAAGGTTGCCTGCTCGTTCCCCTCGATATTCTGTAAATTTGTCAAAAAGATTTTTCCTGTTTCTTTTTCCGGTACGTCATTGCTACTCCGTCCCGTTATTGTTCTCTGCTGCTTGTCCGTCTCTTCCCCTTGCGGTTTGTTCAGGCCGCCTCCTTCCAGCGAGTGCCTTTGCTCTCGTGGCCTTGTTTCTATTTCTTCCCCATTTTCCAGTATCCCATAACGGTTTGACACAATTAACTTTCCTCGACCTTGAACTTCGACCGGATCCACTTGGGCACTATTAGTTCCTTCCGTAACTTCTTTTTCTTGCTCGTGCTGGTTTTTAACGCCACTAAGTCTGACCCTGTTCACCAGTTGCCAGAGTTGCTTAGCTGGTTCCTCCGGGCAGAAAATTTTAGTTTTTTCCATATTTTTCCTTCGTTCCATTCCACTTGTTCCCCCACCATCAATCTCCGTGGGTTTCTCCCTAATATTGCTTTTGTTTTTTTGCCTACCTATGTCGTCCAATTGTTGAGGCAGTTCTGGATTTCTTAACAACCCTTGTATTCTTTGTTGTCTGGTTCCCCAAGATCAAGCATTCCGAAACATTGTGTCCAACATGACAACGGTGAGAGCAATAATTTGGCATTTTAGAAAACTCAACTGTTTGAGGCTATCCCCCTATGACCTTACCCGTTTCTCTATTACGTATGACTATCCAAACTTCTTCCACTGGTGGCTTTCTGCAGTCATATTCCACACACACCCTTACCATACTTGGTCTTGAGCCATTAGTTGTGGCCTTATCCACATACAGTGGCCTTTCTACTGTCTTTGTTATCAGTAACAAGGCTGACTTCTCGTATAAGTGAGCCTTCAGGTTGGGGAACGAGATCCACAACGGGACCACTGCTTATTCCTTCTCTGCTTCAAAATTCAGACACCACTTAAACACTCTCATTTTTTGGTTGACAACAAACCATTGATGCTTTACCCATATTAGTGTAAAATCTTGTTCATTCGACAAGTCTATCAGAATATGTTTGTAGTCCAGCCAGCGTATTTCATATGCCCTTGAGAGTCCTATACCTTTGAAGGCTTGTCTTATCTCTTGCATTTTGGGCATCCAGCTAAACTTTCCCACGATTGAATGAGAGAATGGGCCAGCCAAGATCTGGATTTCATTTTCAAAAAATGTTGTAGCTGGTCTATCCTTGTAAGTACTTGGTTCACGCGAAAGAGGGATAATTGGGGGTTTCTCTCCTGCTGCCACATACAGAAATGATTTTTTCAGGGCTTGGAGTGATGTTGGTTGTCCGCTCTAGTAGCTTAAAAAGCCTCTGTTGCGGTTGGTGGTTGAGTGTTTCTTGGTGGTAAATGGTTGGGGGATGGTGTGAGGGTGGTGACGATGGTCGACGGTGGTTGACAAGGAGGGTCCGGCGGCCTGCCGGCGGCCATTCCGTGGTGGCCAGGGAGAGGAGGAAAGTTGAGAGAGTTGAGAGCATTTTCCACTTTTGTTTTTGGTTTTTGGTTTTGGTTTGGTTTAGGTTCGGTGTTCGGGGTTCGAGGTTTTGAGTTTTTGGTTTAGGGTTTGGGGTTGAGGGTTCGGGGTTGAGGGTTCGGGGTTCAAGGTTTGGGTTCAGGGTTTTGGTTCAGGGTTTAGGGTTTCGAGTTTTGAGTTTCGGGTTAGGGTCTAGGTTCCGGGTTCGAGTTTCGGTCTAGGTTTTGGGTCTGGGTTTCGGGGTCTAGGTTCAGGGTTTCAGGTTCTGGGTTTTGAGTTTCGGGTTTTGAGTTTCAAGGTTTAGGGTTTTAGGGTTCGAGGTTTAGGGTTCAGGGTTCAGGGTCAGGGTTCAGGGTTCAGGGTTCAGGGGTTATAGGTTAGGGATTAGGGTCAGGGGTCAGGGGTCAAGATTCAGGGTTTTTTGGGTTTTTAGTTTTTAAGGTTCAGGGTTCGGGGCTTGGGGTTTGGGGTTTGGAGTTTAGGGTTTAGGGTTTATGATTTTTTTTTTAAATTGGAACGTCACGCATGGCCTAGCTACCCTGTTAAAGTTTTATTAATACTAATGAAATTTAAATACACAAGGGATGGGGGTATAATCTCGACCTCTAAAATTACATGAGCACTAGAATACCTCTTAAATCCAAGGTATATACTAATCATGATTGTATTCTTGCTGCATAAATCATCGAGATGGAGTCTTCATCCGAGTCCCAATCATTTTCCCCTTTGTCCGTCGCTTCTTCTGATGATAAATCTAGAAATCTACCGATTGAAGCTTCAGTATCTGAGTGTCTCCTACGTCGCTCTCGTGGATGTACTTCTATCTCTGCGAAGTTAGTTTCTCCAGTGGCTCCACACAAGGTATAGGGCGATGAATTTCTAACCCGAGGATAAAACTCAATTTCTGCAAGGTTAGTTTCCAGGTTAGAGGGGACATCACTAAGTTCTTTGTTGTAAGTGCATTTACCAAAGGCAGACTCTTGGATGGGAGGGTTTTCCGTTTGGGCTGTCATCTTTTCTTGTGGGCATGTAGTTGGTGAGGTAGCTTGTATAATTCCTCTTGTGCTCATGGCCTGGCATGCACTCGTTCCCCTTATTGGGCTGTGTTCGCCACTACCTTCCAAATTGTTGCCTGTTTCATTTTGGTTTCCTGTTCCACTTTCTGACTCATGCTGATGTTCCTTTTGCAGCAAAAAATCTGTTTGTACTCTAGAAGCCTTATTCACCGATTTTTGCCCACAAGCTACTTCTGCCACTTCATGATCTGCCATTTCAGAACCCGTTACGCTGTATGCTGGGCCCCGTTGATCAAACGTGTCAAAGAAGTAGCATGGATTAGGTTTAGGCGTTGTTTGCTGGTCCGCATTGGTCTTATCCAGGGCTTAGAAATAGCCTTTTTTCTTATTATTTTTTTCTTTCTGGTCTGCACCTCTTGTCCTTGCGGGTCCATCGATCTTCACATCTTCTCCACGTGAACTTTGGTTTTGTAGCAGTTGATGGGTGGCCCCAATGGACCCGGTGTCTCCGACTTGGGCCTCCGCAACTCCTTTCTTGTCGTATGTCCTATCAACTCATCCACCTGTATTTTTTGCTTCAAAGTCACGTCGTCCCTTGCTCCTTATCGGTTTTTATGGGTTGGCTGACAAGGCAAGTGGGAAAGGGTGCATGGGACATGCCGGTTTGTCTTAAGTAAGGCCCATGACCCATCGATTTCACCATGCGCTGGAGCTGCAGGCATCGTCCCCTGGTCCACGGCATTATCTTGCTGCTGCTTTTCTTTCCCCTGTAGAGTGGGTTCCACTACTCACTGTGCCAGCTTTTGTTCATTTTTCCCTCGTTTTTTAATTCGTTTAGTAACCTTTTTCCTATTTTTCTTTGTGCCTGACCCGATGTTTGCCTCATTGTTCTCTTTCCTCTCTCTATTGCCCTCGATAGTTACCCTTGGGCTGTTTCCGTTTCCATGCAGCAATGTCTGTGCTTTGCTTTACAGGAGTTGCAAATTAGCAGGTGGTGCTGCCCCTTTCGATGCTTCTTTCTGTCTGTGGCTACCGTTCGGTTACTCTTTTTCGATCGTCTGCTCCTCCATCCCTTCCCTGTGCTCCCTTTCTTTGTTGTTATTTTTTCCTTTTTTACTTGCTTGTTTTGACAGGCCATGGAAGACCTGCTCTCTTTTTTTTTTCGCTGCAAATTACCTGCGTTGGAGGACTAAAAATATAATTATTTGAATTCCTGTCCGTGCCTTCATGTGCTTGTTCATGCCCCAAAGTCGTACCCACTAATTTTTCGTGGCCCCCGGACCCACTCACTCCCATCAGTTGCCTGTTCCTGTGCGAAGGAGAAGTTGCTTGCGTTGGTAGCTTAATCAAAATATTTTTTGAATTATCTCCAGTTTCCACTTGTACTAGTTTCGGTTGTAGTGTCCCATCTCTTGCAGCTTCCTCTGACCTTTGTACTTCTGCTGTCATTGATTCCTCGGACTCCGTCGTTCTTTTTTTGGTGAAATTCGCGGACAACTTTCTATCATTTTTGGCGTTGCTCGTTTGCCCATGCATCCCATGCATGAGAAAGAAAACCTGCATAGTGTTTTCCCCGAAGTCTATCTCTACTACTTCCAGATGTCGGGCCTCCCCATCCTTTTCTGATATGTTATCTCCCAGACGCGTTCTATTATTCTTTTCATTTGCCTGTTTTTTGCTTGTAAAAATAGTTAACTTTCTGCTCTTCTCCTTTGCGCATACTTGTGAGTCAGACCCCGTGGTCTCTGTTCTTTCTCTTTCCTTCTCGATTGTTCCATTTTGGACTTGCATGCTATTTTCATGCAACGTCCCTTGTTTCTCGTTCTCCAACACCTTCAGTTTTGTAGCAATTTCTGTCGCGTTTTTCGCTCGTCTCAGTTCGTTGCGTCCAACCATCACTTCCAGATGCCAAACTTTCACGTCCGTTCCTTCATTCGGCATGCTCTATTTTTTGGCAATGACACAGTTTCCTTCTCCCGTTGATCTCTGTTTCCCGACCCATTCCATATTGTCCTATCTTGGAGTTAAATTCTGGACTGGGTTTTTGTCTCTCCTTCCTCTTCCTTCTTGCTGATCACCATCGCTCGGACTCATTTCTCTTGGCTTCAATACTTTTTCTAGGTCCTGAACGTTTTGTTGCTCCTCTTGTAAATTTTCTTTTCTCGTAATAGTCCGTTCCATTGTCGTTTGTATCTCAGCCTGGTTTTGCACCTCTTTCTCTTTTTCCACTATCACCTGGAATTTGTTTGAGACTGGGATGCTATTCCTTGAGTGCTTTCTGCTGCTACCTCCCTTCCTTGTAGGTCTTTTGTTCCGCTAGGCCCTACATTCCTCACTGGTTGCCATTTCTGACTAGCTGGTTCCTCTAGGCTTTGGATTTTTTCTTTTTCTAAACTTTTTCTTTTTTCTATATTGTTTCCTTTGACTTGTTGCTTCCCTTTCCCACCTTCCTGACTCGTGGCTACCGTGCTGGTATGCTGTAATCTACCTAGAACTGATTGTTTGTCTTTGTTGCCTAAAACAATACAATCCACCTCCGTATAACCTACGTGACAGCAGTAGTCACAGTAAGTTGGCATCTGTGCAAATTCCACCATTTGAGAATAGCCATTCATGACTGCTCTTGTTTCCCTGTTTTGAACCACTATCCAAATTTGGTCCACCGGTGGAATCCTACAATCGTACTCTATGCATACTCGGGCCACACTTGGTCTTGACCCATTGGCAGTGGCTTCATCCACAAATAGCGGTCTTCCTACTATTTTAGCAATCAACAAGAGGGCAGATTTTTCAAACAAATGAGCTTTTAGATTTGGAAAGGAGATCCATACCAGTACAACAGTAGATTCTTTCTCCGGTTCGAACTTTGGTGACCACTTGAAAATCTTCATTTTTTGACCAGCTATGAACCAACCTTGCTTTGTCTAAATCCGATTGAAGTTTTGTTCGTTGGTCAAATGGATGAGCACATGTTTGTAGTCTAACCATATGATTTCATGAGCCCCTACTAAACCGATACCCTTGAATGCAAGTTTGAATTCTTGCAATTTTGGCATCTTGGAGAATTTACCCACAAGGGACATCTTGAAGGGTTGTGCCAAGGTAATTATTTCATCTTCAAAGAAGGCAGTAGTTGGTCTATCTTTGTAAACACATGGTTGACGGGCAGTGGGAATAATAGGGGGTTTTTCTCCGATCACTATTGATAGAAAGGATTTTTTGAGGGCCCGGGGTGAGGAAAGCTACTGGTTTCCAGCAGCAGGAGCCTTCGGGTTACAATTTGTGGCTGGTGGCTGTGGGTTTGTTGGCGGCATATGGAAGAGAGTTGCTTCATACATCATAGGGGTGGTTGAGGTGGTCGGCAAGATGTGAGGGGTTGGGTCCGGCTACCTATCGGCCACCATCCCGTAGTGGTGGGGGAGGGGGGAATGTTGGAAATGTTGAGAGCATTTTTTTGGTTTGGTTTGACTAATGTGGTTTTGGGTTCAGGGTTCAGGGTTCAGGATTTAGGGTTTTTTTTTTTTACTGGAAATTCGCTCAGGGCCCAGCTACCTTGTTAAATTTTATTAATTATAAAATAAAAGGACAAAGGAGGGGGACATAAACCGTACCTATAACATTACATGCCTAAAATGAAAAATCGTAAAAACACCTAGAGTAAGGATATCCATCCTATGTGCATAACTTTTGATGCTACAGAAGAATGGATATTCCTTACTATTACATTGAGATCCTAAGCAAATTTGAATTTTTTAACAGCAATTGTAAATAAGGAGTACTACTCCTTTACAGTTATAAAAAACGGACATAAGGTAAATTCAGTCTGTCTAGCTTGAGCATTCCATGTAACTCACCTTGTGTTTCGTTGAACACACAAAGGTTTGAATGATTGTGTCTTTCATTTGACAAGAAATCCGCTGCTTGGTTGCTTTCTCGAAAGATGTGTGAAATGCGGTAGGAGAAGTTGCTCAGACATTGCCTTATGGACTCTAACAAATATCTTATGCCATGAGATCCTTTTTGGGACTTCTGGATCAGTTGAATCGCCACCAATGCATCCATTTCGATCCACAGCTTTTCAACATGGCGTTCTTTGCACAAAAAAAGTCCTCGAAGTAAAGCCCTCAATTCTGCCTGCAAGGAATTACAAGAACCAATATTCTCAGAAAAACCAAAAATAAGGTTAACTGTGTGATCTCGAAGCACTCCACCACTAACTGTTTGTTGACTGTTCCGTGAACTGCCATCCACATTCAACTTGTATTCACCTATGGAAGGCTTTTCCAGTAAAAAATATAAAGAGCTGCTCGTTGCTTCGGTTGAAAAGTATGACCCCACATGATTGCTATGTCTGTGTCTCATTTCCATTGCCATTGTTGTAAAAGGGAACCATCATAAAGTTGTCTCAATAGCTTCATAATTCTCCATATAACTCGATTAGGATGCAAACCAGATTACCTGTGCTTTGCATCATTTCTTTCTAACTATAGGAACCAGCAAATAAATATTGGGAGCAATATGCAGATATGACCTTTTTTGACAAAGTCCCCAGAATAATTCCATGCCCATAGAATTTGAGAAACCTGCTTGGGATTCAACACATAGATTTGAAAGAGTTTTCCAAAGAAATCCCACAGCTGTTTTGCTACCGGACTCTCCCATAGGACATGTATTAGAGATTCCTCTGAGGTGCAGCATAAACATCTCGAAGCTAATTAAAAACCTTTTTCCTTCATCCGTAGCTCAACTGGTATCTAGTTGTGTAAGACCCTCCATAAGAAAAAGGAAACTGATAGAGGGATGCTCCTGTGCCAAATGAGAGATCCTAAGGCGTGTAGTGCTTGTCTCTGCCTAACTGTCTCCCAAGCACTCCGAGTCGAGAAATCCCTATTTGATGTAAGTGCCCAGTATGCAACATCATCTTAGGAAATTTTAAAAGGTACCTGCAATATCTCATCAACCAGTTCCATAGGGAGAAAAGATTGTAATTTACCTACATCCCAGTTATCACCATTATAAAAGCTCTTAACATACGTCATGTCGTTCTGAAACATAGGAAAGGAAATGACCAGGGGCTTGTGTCCCATCCAACAATCGTGCTAGAAAAAAAGTTCCCCTTTCCCTATCTTCCATCGAATGTTCTGCATTACCATTTCGCGGCCACGAATCATCCTTTTCCAAATTTGAGAGTCATGAAACTTTGTTGGGACATAGTGGGGAAGTTTGCCAAGACAATATTTGGTTTTCAAAAATTGTGTCCAAAGGTTGTTACCTGTTTGG
Organism: Theobroma grandiflorum; assembly: GCA_036013995.1. Lineage (NCBI taxonomy): Eukaryota > Viridiplantae > Streptophyta > Magnoliopsida > Malvales > Malvaceae > Theobroma > Theobroma grandiflorum. The sequence goes on from CP142132.1 coordinate 42,361,676, forward strand.
AATCTCCACCATAATTTTAATGAAAATGCCTCACAAACATCTTCCAATTTATGAATACCAAGTCCCCCATCCGAGCATGGAAATGTGGATTTAGCCCATTTCGCCCAGTGCATTTTCTTGTTTCCAGCTAGTGGTTTAAGGACTTGCAGTAAGTACATAGGAAGAGAGGATAGAACACTTCTCAACAGAGTAATACGGCCCCTTGGTGACAATATCTTATTCTCCCACCCTGAAATACGATCTCGGATCTTTGTAATTAAGGAATAAAAAATGATCACATTTTTTGGTCCTTTATACAATGGAGCACCGAGATAAGTAACAGGAAGTGATTTGTGATAAAAGCTAGTGGTGTGAGCTATGATCTGCCTTCTTGACGGTGGGCAGCTTGAAGCTGTGATAGAACAACTTTTCTGAGGATTGACCTACTGCCCAGATACCTGCTCATATTCTTGTAAAAAACTTAAAATTTTCTGCAAGGCTGAACGGCATCCATTAGTGAAAATCATAATATCATCAGCAAAAGCAAGGTGACTAATGGGCATTAAGTAGCCAGATAAGTAATGCAATGAATTATAGCGACTGAAAAGGTTATTAATCCCCCTAGAAAGATATTTTGCAGATAAAATAAAGAGAAAGGGAGAGATAGAGTCACCCTGTCTTAAGCCCCTCTCGGACTTAAAGTATCCCACCATGGACCCATTGAACAACAGGGAGAACCAAAAATTAGAAATGCAAGTCTTAATAATACTTATCCAGTGAGAATTGAAACTAAATTGCTCCATCATCAAGAAAAGGAAATCCCAACTCAACCGATCATAAGCTTTAGCCATATCCAATTTTAAGACCACATTACCTCCCTTTAGTTTGGCATCAATCTTGCCCATTAGTTCTTGTGCTAATAAGATATTGTCACTGATAAGACGACCATTGACAAATCCACTTTGATTTTCTGAAATGATAGCTAGGAGGATTTTGAACAACCGGTTTGCCAAGAGTTTAGTTACTATCTTGTTTAAGACAGTACATAAACTAATGGGACGAAAATCACTCCATTGGCAAGCATTTGGCTTTTTTGGCAACAGTACAAGAGTAGCAGAAGTAATGCCACGTGGAAACGGGGACCCCCTAAAGAAATCCAGCACTGCATCCAGAAGATCTTGCTTGATTATATCTCAACAATGTTGGTAAAATAAGGAAGAAAAACCATCCGGGCCGGCCACACTATCCTTATTGATGTTAAACACTGCATCCTTAACCTCCTGGAGAGACGGTTCTGCGTATAAAAAATCATTGTCAACAGAAAAGAGGATCTGAGGGATAAGAGAGGTGTCAAACTTGGATATTTCACAGTTTTTTGCTTGCAACAACTTGTGAAAATAATCAACAGCAGAGTGTTGTATCAGGTGAGGATCATCTAAAACATTTCCCTCAGAGTCTAGAATTCGGAATATATGGCTTCTCACTCGTTTTTTTCGCATCCGTATATGAAAAAATTTTGTGTTGCGTTCATCTTCGATCAGCCATTTCACACTCGATTTTTATTGCCAGAATGATTCTTCAATGCTCAATTGACGATTGAGTTTGGCCTAGGCTTGATTCAAGAGATTTCGATTTATAACTGAAGGATCCTGTTGAAATTCTAATTCTCTCTTTTCTGCCTTTGCCTCCATCAACTTCAGCTTTGCAAATATATCTCCGAAAGTATGTTTATTCCACCACTTTAAATCTCGTTTTAGTCTTTGTTGTTTGAGCCAAAACACCATCAGACCTGAACTCGACATGGGAACTTCCCAGCTTCTTGTAACCAAGGGGAGAAAATCATGTTGCTTTGTTCACGCATGTAGGAAACGAAAAGTAGAAGGTCCCCTTTGACTGACAGTGGAACTAGAGATTAATAAAGGGCAATGATCAGATCCATCCCGGTTCAAGTGTTGCACACGTGTAGAGGAAAAACATCCAGCCCATTCTGAGTTATACATTACCCTATCAAGCCTTTAGAAAACATGGTTGTTGGTCCATGTACAAGAATTTCCTTCAAAACCTGCATCAATCAAACCACAGTCCATCAAAGCAGAAGCAAAGTCTTCCATCGACCCACCTTGGGGAGGGACACCATTCAATCGTTCAGAACAACTCACAATAGCGTTAAAATCACCACCCACTAGCCAAGGTCCCTGCATCTCAATAGAAAACAAACGCAGCATATTCCACAATTCTAAACGTTCCTGCCTAGTGCACTTGGCATACACAAAGGAAGCAAACAAGTGTTTAGGAAGCCAAGGCAGAGACAATTTCAGATGCAGGCATTGAATATGATCCGTAAGAACTTCACAATAGACTTCCGTAGAAGAGAAAACCCATATTTTATGTGAGCAGTTGCAGATTACCTTATCAAAGCCGAGTCGTCTTCTAAAGTATTCTGCTCGTGTTTCACTTACCATAGGTTCCAAGATAATCATCAATTTTATGTTATGCATCATTATCAATTTTTTCAAGCGTCTTTGAGTTGCAACACTAGCCACTCCTCTCACATTCCAAATCATACAACTAATCATGGATGAATTCTGGCTACATAGCTCACTAAGATAGAGTCTTCATCAGAGGCTCCATCAATTTCTTCCATATTCATGGCTTCATCTGAGGCTAAAATGGAAAAGTTACCAATCGGGACTGAAGTGTCAGAGTGTCTCCTGTGTCGTACCCGTGGGTAGACCTCCAGAACGATCGTAGTAGATTCTGAAACCGAAGGCACATTACTTGTTTCCTTGTTGTACATGCATTTACCAGATGCGGACTCTCGAGCAGGAATGTTATCTTCATTGTTTTCCATCCATTCTCGTGAGCATGACTTTGTAACCACAGCTTGCATCTGATCACTTTGACTATCACTCGGGGAATTACCTTGTTTGTAGTATGGACTGAATTCTACTCTACCATCAGCCATGTCAACTATTGCACTGGACTGAAATACATATGCACCTTGATCGTTTGATGGATTATGATCTCCACTACCTTCAGGTAAATCCACTAACTCTTGCTGGTTCCTCGACCCGTTTTTTGTTGTTTGCTGGTTGCTCTAGTGCAAAGTAGCCATTTGTCTCTCCAATGTGGCCTTAAAATAGTTTTTATTCTTGTCACTTCTAAGTGCTTGCTGCAGCGGTGTTGTTGACTTCTTTGTTTTTGCCTTGTTTTTTATTCCGCTGTTGCATCCCATTATCTACCTCCTCAATCACTTGGAATCTATTAAAAACAGGAACGTTAACGTCCTTAGGCTCCATATCAGCCCCGATTTCTTTACCTTGCTTATTTTTAGCGCCACTCATGCCTATCATTCCTACTATTTGCCATCTCGAGTTCTGTTTTGCTGGTTCCCCGGGGAACAGGTTTTTTTTGTTTTCCAAATTCTTATCAATAGCCTTCTGTCTATCATCCTTATGAACCAACTGCCATATACCAGATTTATCACCACCATTGGGCAACAGTTTCCCAAGCCCCGGTAGCTTCGGTTTGTTCCCCAAAACAATACAATCAGATTCTTTGTGCCCTAAATGACAACAATAATTGCAGTAATATGGCATCTGTTGGAACTCAACCCTCTAGGGATAGCCACTGGTTACGATACCCGTTTCTCTATTCTGAACAACAATCCAAACTAGATCCACGGGTGTTTTCCTGCAATCATACTCTATGCAAACTCAAGCCACGCTTGGCCTGGAACCCTTAGTTGGTGCCTCATCCATAAATAACGGGTTGCCTACTGTTTTGGCTATTAACAACAATGCAGATTTCTCAAATAACTGTGCTTTCAAATTCGAGAAGGAGATCCATACGGGCACCACTGTCGATTCTTTTTCTGGTTCAAAGTCTGGTGACCACTTAAAGACTCTCATTTTTTGGTTAGCAATAAACCAGTGTTGCTTTGTCCATATCCAGTTGAAATCTTGATCATTAGATAAGTGGATGAGGACATGTTTGTAGTCTAACCACTTGATTTTGTACGCACCTGTTAAACCAATCCCTTTGAAAGCAGATCTAACATCTTGCAACTTACGCATTCGGGAAAACTTACCAACAAGGGACATCTTGAACGGCTGTGCTAGAGTGGATATTTTGTCTTCAAAAAAGGTAGTAGCAGGGCGATCTTTGTACACTACCAGATCTCGGGTTAAGGGCACCACAGAAGGTTTTTCTCCTACAGCTATGGAGATGAATGACTTCTTTTGGAACCTGGGAGATGTTGGCGGTATGTTTCTTTTTTCAGGAGTTTTCTAGCCGCCATTGTTGATTGGAGCTTGTGACTGTTTTGCTTCTTTTAGGTCTTGGGTGGTCCTAAGTGGCTTAGAGGGTGCCGAAGTAGTACAAGGGGGATGGGTGGGGGGGTCTGGTGGCCGACCAGTAGCCATGCCGTAGAGGGGGAGGAGCGGGGGAAAGTGCTGTAAGTTGAGAGCGTTTTCCAATGTTTTTTTTTTGGTTTAGGTTTAGCTTTAGGTTTGAGTTTAGGTTTAGGTTTAGGTTTAGGTTTAGGGTTTAGGGTTTAGGGTTTTGGGTTTTGAGTTTTGGGTTTAAGGTTTAGGGTTCAGGGTTCAGGGTTCAGGGTTCAGGGTTTAAGGTTTAAGGTTCAAGGTTCAAGGTTCAAGGTTCATGTTTTTTTTTTTATGCTAAAAATTCTCGCAAGGCCCAGCTACCCTGTAAACCTTTTATTAATATGAAAAATTAAGTACAGATGGGAGGGGGACATAAAACTGTACCTCCAGAATTAGATAAGAATGAGGAAAAATCGAAGAAATCCTGTGAGTAAGACATTCCATTTTACGTGCATAACTATTGATGCTATCGTAAAATGAAGATTTCCTACTATTACATGCAATATAAAAAATAAAACAAAGTTTTAAATAAAAATAATAATAAATAAGGAGTACTACTCCTTTACATTGATTTAAAACGCACATATGGTAAATTTAATTTGTCTAACCTAAGCAGCCCAATGAGCATACCTTCTGCTTATGAAAACAATTTCAAGGTTTAATGCGCAAAGCCCTGTGTAGACAGATAATCAGTAGCCTGGTTTCCTTCTCGATGTATGTGGGAGATCCGCAAAGATAGGCAATTTAAGCATTTGTGGATAGAAGCTAACAAATATCTAGTCTCCGAAGATCCTTTTTGTCCACCATGTAACATTTGGACTATGACTTATGCGTCCATTTCTATCCATAGTCTAGAAACCTTACGCTCAATACATAGAAGCAACCCACGATGTAGTGCCTTTAACTCTGCCTGCAATGAATTACTAGCACCAAAATATTTTGAAAAACTAAAAATCAAATTACCTTTATGGTCTCGAAGTAAGCCACCCCCAGCAGCATTTCGGCCAGCCTCCCTAGAGCTACCATCTACATTCAGCTTAAATTCATCCATTAATGGTTTGTTCTAGTAAATAATTTTTGGAGGATCTTGTTGCTTTTGTTTAAACCGAAGACCCCAGTGTGTAGTAAATAATTCAGGGTTCAGGGTTCAGGGTTTAGGGTTTAGGGTTTTTTTTTTTAAACTGGAAATTCGCGCAGGGCCCAACTACCCTGTTAAATTTTATTAATTATAAAATAAAAAGACAAAGAAGGGGGGCATAAACCGTACCTCCAACATTACATGCCTAAAAGATAAAATCGTAAAAGCACCTAGAGTAAGGATATCCATCCTATGTGCATAACTTTTGATGCTACAGACGAGAACGGATATTCCTTACTATTACATTTTTTAAATTTTTAATAGCAAATGTAAACAAGGAGTACTACTCCTTTACAGTTATCAAAAACGAACATAAGGTAAATTCAATCTGTCTAGCTTGAGCATTCCATGTAACTTACCTTGTGTTTCGTTGAACACACAAAGGTTTGAATGATTGTGTTCTTCATTTGACAGGAAATCCGCTGTTTGGTTGCCTTCTCGAAAGATGTGTGAAATACGATAGGAGAAGTTGTTCAGACATTGCCTTATGGACTCTAACAAATATCTTATGTCATGAGATCCTTTTTGGGATTTCTGGACTAGTTGAATTGCCACCAATGCATCCATTTCGATCCACAGCTTTTCAACATGGCGTTCTTTGCACAAAAGAAGTCCTAGAAGTAAAGCCCTCAATTCTGCCTGCAAGGAATTACAAGAACCAATATTCTCAGAAAAACCAAAAATAAGGTTACTTGTGTGATCTCGAAGCACTCCACCACTAGCTGCTTGTTGACTGTTCCATGAACTGCCATCCACATTCAACTTGTATTCACCTATGGAAGGCTTTTTCCAGTAAAAATATGAGGAGTTGCTCGTTGCTTCGGTTGAAAAATATGACCCCACATGGTTGCTATGTCTGTATCTCCTTTCCATTGCCATTGTTGTAACAGGGAACCATCATGAAGTTGTCTCAATAGCTTCATAATTCTCCATATAACTCGATTAGGGTACAGACCAGATTGCCTGTGCTTTGCATCATTTCTTTCTAGCCACAGGAACCAGCAAATAAATATTAGGAGCAATATGCGGATATGACCTTTTTTGACATAGTCCCCAGAATAATTCCATGCCCATAAAATTTGAGAAACCTGCTTGGGATCCAAAACATAGATTTGAAAGGGTTTAGCAAAGAAATCCCAAAACCTATTTTGCTATCGGACTCTCCCATAGGACATGTATTAGAGATTCCTCTGAGGAGCAACATAAACATCTCGAAGCTAATTGAAAACCTTTTTCCTTCATCCGTAGCTCAACTGGTATCCAGTTGTGTAAGACCCTTTATAAGAAAAAGGAAACTGATAGAGGGATGCTCCTGTGCTAAATGAGAGATCCTAAGGCGTGTGGTGTTTGTCTCTGCCTAACTGTCTCCCAAGCGCTTTGAGTAGAGAAATCCCCATTTGATGTAAGTGTCTAGTATGTAACATCATCTTGGGAAATTTTAAAGGGTATCTGCAATATCTCATCAACCCGTTTCATAGGGATAACAGAATTTAATTTACCCACATCCCAGTTATCACCATTATAAAAGCTATTAACATACGTCATGTCGTTCTGGAACATAGGAAAGAAGGTGACCAGGGGCTTGTCTCCCATCCCACAATCGTACTAGAAAAAAAGTTTCCCTTTCCCTATCTTCCATCGAATGTTCTGCATTGCTACGTCGCGGCCCCGAATCATCTTTTTCCAAATTTGAGAGTCATGAAATTTTGGTGGGAGATAGTGGGGAAGTTTGCCAAGACAATATTTGGTTTTCAGAAATTGTGTCCAAAGGCTGGTACCTGTTTGGAATCTCCACCATAATTTCAATGAAAAAGCCTCACAAACATCTTCCAATTTACGAATACCAAGTCCCCCCTCCGAGCATGGAAATGTGGATTTAGTCCATTCCGCCCAGTGCATTTTCTTGTTTCCAGCTGAGTCACCCCATAGGAAGCTGTTGAACAATCTATCAATTTTCTCAATCATTGCCACTGGTGGTTTAAGGACTTGCAGTAAGTACATAGGAAGAGAGGATAGAACATTTCTCAATAGAGTAATACGGCCCCCTGGTGACAATATCTTATTCTCCCACCCTGAAATATGATCTCGAATCTTTGTGATTAAGGAATAAAAAAGGATCACATTTTTTGGTCTTTTATATAATAGAGCATCGAGATAAGTAACAGGAAGTGAATTGTGATGAAAGCCGGTGGTGTGGGCTATGATCTGCCTTCTTGACGGTGGGCAGCTTGTAGTTGTGATAGAACAACTTTTCTGAGGATTGACCTACTGTCCATATACCTGCTCATATTCTTGTAAAAAACTTAAAATTTTTTGCAAGGCTGAACAGAATCCATTAGTGAAAATCATAATATCATCAGCAAAAGCAAGGTGACTAATGGGCATTAAGCAGCCGGATAAGTAATGCAATGAATTATAGCGACTGAAAAGGTTATTAATCCCCCTAGAAAGATATTCTGCAGATAAAATAAAAAGAAGGGGAGAGATAGAGTCACCCTGTCTTAGGTCGCTCTCGGACTTAAAGTATCCCACCATGGAACCATTGAACAACAGGGAGAACCAACAATTAGAAATGCAGGTCTTAATCATACTTATCCAGTGAGAGTTGAAACCAAATTGCTCCATCATCAAGAAAAGGAAATCCCAACTCAACCGATCATAGGCTTTAGCCATATCCAATTTTAAGACAACATTACCTCCCCTTGGTTTGGTATCAAGCTTGCCCATTAGCTCCTGTGCTAATAAGATGTTGTCACTGATAAGACGACCATTGACAAATCCACTTTGATTTTCTGAAATGATAGCTGGGAGAATTTTAGACAACTGGTTAGCCAAGAGTTTAGTTACTATCTTGTTTAAGACAGTACATAAACTAATGGGACGAAAATCACTCCATTGGCAGGCATTTGGCTTTTTTGGCAACAGGACAAGAGTAGTGGAAGTAATGCCATGAGGAAACGGGGACCCCCTAAAGAAATCCAGCACTGCATCCAGAAGATCTTGTTTGATTATATCCCAACAATGTTAGTAAAATAGGGAAGAAAAACCATCCGGGCCGGCCACACTATCCTTATTGATGTTAAACACTGCATCCTTGACCTCCTGGAGAGACGGTTCTGCCCATAAAAATTCACTGTCAGTAGAAGAGAGGATCCGAGGGATAAGAAAAGTGTCGAACCTGGATATTTCACAGTTTTCTGCTTGCAACAACTTGTGAAAATAATCAACAGCAGAGTGTTGTATCAGGTGAGGATTATCTAAAACATTTCCCTCAGAGTCAAGAATCAGGAATATATGGCTTCTCACTCGTTTTTTCCGTATCCGTATATGAAAAATTTTTGTGTTGCGTTCACCTTCTACTAGCCATTTCACACTCGATTTTTGTTGCCAGAAAGACTCTTCAATGCTCAATTGACGGTTGAGTTTGGCATAGGCTTTATTAAGGAGAATTCGATTTATAACTGAAAGATCCTGTTGAAAATCTAATTCTCTCTTTTCTGCCTCTGCCTCTGCCAACTTCGGTTTTGTAAATATATCTCCGAAAGTATGTTTATTCCACCACTTTAAGTCCCGTTTCAGGCGTTGTTGTTTGAGCCAAAATGCCATTAGACCTGAACTAAACACAAGAGCTTCCCAGCTTTTTGTAACAAAGGGAAGAAAGTCATGATGCTTTGTCCACGCATGGAGGAACCGAAATGTAGAGGGTCCCCTTTGATTAAAAGTAGAACAATAGATTAACAAGGGACAATGATTAGATCCATCTTGGTTCAAATGCTGCACACGTGTAGAGGAAAAACATCCAGCCCATTCTGAGTTATACACCACCTTGTCTAGCCTTTGAAAAACATGGTTATTGGTCCATGTATAAGAATTTCCCTCAAATCTCGCATCAATCAAACCACAGTCCATCAAAGCAGAAGCAAAGTCTTCCATTGACCCACCATGGGGAGGGGTACCATTCAACTGTTCAGAACAACTCACAATAGCATTGAAATCACCACCCACAAGCCAAGGTCCCTGTATCTCAACAGAAAACAAACGTAACAAATCCCATAAATCTAAACATTCTTGCCTAGTGCACTTGGCATACACAAAGGAAGCAAACAAGTGTTTAAGAAGCCAAGGCAGAGATAATTTCAGATGCAGGCATTGAATATGATCCGTTAGTATTTCACAATAGACTTCCGCAGAAGAGAAAACCCATATTTTATGTGAACAGTTGCAGATTACCTTATCAAATCCGATGCGTCTTCTAAAATATTCTGCTCGTGTTTCACTTACCATAGGCTCCAAGATGACCATCAATTTTATGTTATGCATCATTTTTAATTTTTTCAAGTGCCTTTGAATTGCAACACCAGCCACTTCTCTCACATTCCAAATCATACAACTAATCATGGATGGATTCTGGCTGTATAGCTCACTGAGATGGAGTCTTCATCAGAGGCCCCATCATTTTCCTCCATATTCACGGCTTCATTTGAGGCTAAAATGGAAAAGTTACCAATCGGGACTGAAGTGTCAGAGTGTCTCCTGTGTCGAACCCGTGGGTGGACCTGCAGTATGACTGCAGTAGATTCTGAAACCTAAGGCACATTACTTGTTTCCTTGTTGTACATGCATTTACCAAATGCGGACTCCCGAGCAAGAATGTTATCTTCGTTGTTTTCCATCCACTCTCGTGAAAATGCCTTTGTTACCACACCTTGCATCTGATCATTTTGACTCTCACCCGAGGAATTACCTTGTTTGTCGTTTGGACTGAATTCTGCGTTGCCATCTGCCGTGTCAGCTATTAGGTTGGACTGAATTGCATGTGCACCTTGATCATCTAATGGATTATGTTCTCCACTGCCTTCAGCTAAATCCACTGACTCCTGCTGGTTCCTCGACCCACTTTCTATTGTTTGCTGACTGCTCCCATGCAATATAGCCATTTGTCTCTCCAATGTGGCCTTAAAATAATTTTTATTCTCTTCACTTTTTTGTACGAGTGCCGTTGACTCCTCCAAGGGTGCCTTAGAATAAAATTTATTCTTTTCACCTGTTTGCATCGGCCCATGCAATGATGTCCCATCACAATTTATAATTGTTGCTAATGTCATTTTTTCTTCACCCGTGACTCGACTTGGTGGGCCCCTTTGACTGGGCAAGGGGGAGGGGGGCCTTGTGTGGACCTTTTGCTTATCCATTTCTTGTAAACTTGAAGCTGCAGTCCAAAAATTCAAATCATGAAGGTTTGGATTTTTATTTTTTATTCTGTCTGCTACTTGGTCACACAGGCCAGATCCTTTTGAAATTTGATTTTGTCGTGATTTACCTACAATTGGGTCCCACTGGACAGGCTCATTGGGGCAAGCATGGGATTCATCTGCTGTTGGGCCCCGCTTGTCAGGCTGGCTGGTGGCTGGGGTGTGTGGGAGTTTTCCCGTCGCTAGGTCCCGCTGGACAATTTGGTTGGTGGGGGGAGGGGGGGGCGTAAGCCTTTTCCAGACTGTAGCTCCTTCCGTTGGACACCTTGGGCTGTCATTTCCCACAGGTGCTGGCACTGTGGACTGTAGCTCCTTCTTGCTTGTAGTGTTAGTGGGTGGGGCCCGTTGGTTTTGCTTGATGGGATAGAAAACATGCATGTCTACTGTAGTAGTTTTTTCTGGTGGCCTCTCTTCCACATTGCATCTCTTTTGCCCTGTATCCCATATTCATGTAATCTCGACTGTACATCAACTTCTGCAGCCTGTATCTGTCCTGAAATGTCTGCTGCCATCCTTGCCTTCTCCATGACGTCCTTATCGTGCTGTCCCATCGTTTCTTTCCTTTGCTTGGCTGTAGCATCCTGGAGTAAGCCGAAAACTTCTCATCCCTCAGCCTGCAGTGCATGATTAACGTGCACTTGATCGGTATCAGCGACCTGCGTTTCGAGAGGAGCCACTTTCTTTTGGACTAAGCCTGTACTGTTCCCGTGACCAACATGTCCCTGTTTCCCTTGCATTTCTAGTTCTGCATTTTCCTTTGCTTCCCTCGTATCACTATTACTCAAAACCTGCGTCTTGGTTCTTCTCGAAACTTGTTCTCGCCCATTGTTTAATTGTTGTTTGTCCTTTCCATGTAGGTTTGCTTTTGTTGCCCCTTGAGTCGGCTTTTGGAGGTTTTTTCCTTTATTTTTAATTCGATCAGCTATCTCTTTTCCACTTTCCACTGTGCCTACCATATTGTCAGAACACAAAAGCTCTATTCTCTCTCCTTTTCCCTTGGTAGTTTCGCTACTTGCATGCCTTCCATTTCCATGCAAGTTTGCATGGGTTCCAATGTCCGAAGGCTGCGAATCTGCAGTGCTTGCTGCCACCTTCTCTGTTGTGCTTGGTTAGCTGCAGCTGCTACCCTTCGCTTCTCTTGTCTGCTCCTCCGTCCTTCCCCCATGTCGGTCTTCGGCTTTCTTTTGTGAGCTACTAAAGACCAGTTTTCCATCCGATTGAACTACGGGCTGCTGGCCATTATTAAGGCAATCTTCAAAGTTGTGCCCGACCCTTGTTTGCACCTGTTCGACTTGCGATCCTTGCTCTATTCCTTCTCCTTCCGCGAGTAGCCCGAAACGGTTCGACGTTGGCATTGCTGCCTTCCCATGACTTTGTCTCTCAATTGAAATCACCTAGAGACTAGTTGATTCTTCCATGACCTTTCCTTCTTCCTTTTCTTTACCCTGATAGTCTTTAGCACCGTTGGGCCCTACTCTACTCACCTGTTTCCATTGCTGTTTCCCTGGTACCTCCAGGGCTAGGATTTTTTTGTTTTCCATATTTTTTTCTTTGTTCCACTAAATCTGTAGCACCTACATCCTTACCCGTGGGCTTCTCTCCCGTATCTCTTTTGTCTCTGTGGATAGCCAAAGCTCCCGGTTGCTGCTGCAATTCTTGATTTGTCTTGGGACCCCATAAATTTTTATTTGACCTATTCCCTAGGATCAAACATTCCGACATGTGGCCAACGTGACAACAATGAGTACAATAGTTTGGCATTTTTGAAAACTCTATTTTTTGAGAGTATCCGCCTGTAACCTCCCCTATTTCCCTGTTACGTATCACTATCCAAACTTCTGCCACTGGTTGCTTCCTGCAGTCGTATTTGACACACACCCGGGCCACGCTTGGTTTGGTGCCATTTGCAGTAGCTTCATCCACATGCAGAGGCTTCCCTACAGTCTTCGCAATCAATAACAAAGCTGATTTTTCATACAAATGAGCCTTTAGGTTAGGAAATGAGATCCATACAGGTACTGTGGCCGATTCTGTCTCTGCTTCAAAGTCCGGAGACCATTTAAACACTCTCATTTTTTGGTTTGAGATGAACCATTGTTGCTTAACCCATATACGGGTAAAGTCTTGTTCATTGGACAAGTGAATCAACACATGTTTGTAGTCCAACCATCGTACATCATATGCACCTGAGAGCCTTATTCCTTTGAAGGCATGCTTATCTCTTGCATCTTAGGCATCCTATTAAACTTTCCCACAACTGAGTGTGAGAATGGCCTTGCTAGGAGCTGGATATCGTCCTCATAGAAGGTGGCAGTTGGTTTGTCTTTGTAGATGCATGGGTCTCGTGAGAGAGGGACCATCGGAGGTTTTTCACTAGTCACTACCTACAAGAAGGATTTTTTGAGGGCCCTAGGTGAAGATGGCTGTTGGTTTCCAACTGTAGGAGCTTGTGGGCCGTCATTTGTAGCTGGAGGTTGAGGATTGTTTGTTGGTTATTGGTTGTGGGCTATTGTGGTTTGCATGGTGGCTACAGGAGAAATGATTTTTTAAATTTGTGCTAGAGCTTTTTTACACCGATTTTTATGCATGAGTCTCGTCACCCTCTACTGCCGTTGTCATTTCTTCATCCTTCTCATCTGAGGTTTCTGGTACTAGGTCCCGTTGACCATTAACATTGTAGGGGGGCCGCACATCAGACTTGCCATCTACAGTTGTCGCTGATGTCTCGGGCTTCTCCATTTCTCCTTAGTGATTGCTTCGGGCAAGGCTTTGGCATTTTGAATGTTTTCGAACTGACCGTGCATCGCATGCACGTGAAAGGGTTCCTGCACCTTTCCTTCTATGGCTTTCAGCTTTGGGGGACGTGTTGCCACCATCCCAACTCTGTTCGAATGTTCGTCGCACACGTTCAGGCTGTCAATATTTCTCCGTTGCTCTTCCGTCGCCTCCCGGGGCTTGACCACCCCGTTATCTGTCGGGAAGATACCGTCCCCTGCTGGTTCGGTGATTCCCATTGATTGGTCTCTTCCTGGTTGAGCTATTGCATTCCTCTCGCCACATAGGCAGTTGCTTATAAGTAGTCGTTGGGCATTCCCATGCAGCGCTGGAGTCCCGAAATGATCATTACCCGTTTGTTCTTTTGTTCCTTTCTTACCCAAGTCGTTACTTTTTTCTCCATGCGGCTTATTTTTGTGAAACCTCGTCTGTCCTTCTTCCTCGACCCTCTGCAGCTTTTCTTTATTTTTTGCTACCATTCCTGCATCTTCCGAAGCGTCGCTATCACATTTTCTTGTCTCACTATTCCTACGTTCGCCTGTGGCTTCCGGGAGTGATCCGAAAGAAGTTTCGTCCTTCCCTTAGAACGAGAAACCATCAGAAGCATCAGCGGGGGCCAGTATTTCTTTTTTTGCGTTCCATTGTGCCTCCGGTGACATAACCTTAGATCCCGTAACAGGCTCCGTTGTCCCTACCTCTTTAGTTTGCTTCTGCCTATCGTCCCCATCCTCCAATATCCCATGAAAGGGATTCAAAACTGGAATGCTCACTTCTTTTAGGGATGTTTCACAAGCAGCCTCTTCTGTTTGGACTTGCAGTTCTACTTCTTCACTTGGAGTTAAATAAAATCTGTTTGATAATAAGAGACTATCCTTTTTAAGGTCCGTATCCGACACCATGTCCCTAGTTTGTTGCTCTTTAGCTCACTGGTTCTTCTTTTCGCTATTTGCCATTGCTGTATTGGTTTTGCTGGTTCCCCTGGCTACTCTTTTTCTGAAATATTACCCATAACTTCTTCTTCCCTTGTCGACTGCTTAACAACTTCAGCTCTAGGTGGTACACGAATCGAAATCACTGACTTTGATTTATTCCTTAGCACTATGCAATCAGTTTCTCTGTGGCCCACGGGACAACAATGGTCACAATAATCTGGCATTTTCCCAAACTCAACCCGTTGAGCATAGCCTCCTAAGACAGTTCTCGTTTCTCTATTCTTTATCCCTATCCATATCTTTTCAATAAGACTTTTTCTGCAATCAAATTTCATGCACACTCGTGCTACGCTCGGCCTAGAACCGTTTGCTGTTGCCTCATCAACATAGAAAGGCCTCCCAACAGTTTTGGCAATCAACAACAAGGTAGACTTTTCATACAAATGAGCCTTTAAATTTGGGAAGGAAATCCAAACCGGGACCAAGGCTGATTCTGCTTCCGCTTCAAAATCTGGTGACCACTTGAAAACTCTCATTTTCTGGCTAGCAATGAACCATTGTTGTTTGACCCAAACACGATTAAAATCTTGTTCATTCGAGCAGTGAATCAAAACATCCTTGTAGTCCATCCATCGAATCTCATAAGCACCAGATAAACCTATTCCTCTAAATGCTTGACAACTATCTTGTAGTTTGGGCATGCGGTTGAACTTTCCCACCAAGGAGTGAGAGAATGGATGGGCCAGGATCTGGATTTCATCCTCAAAAAACATGGCAGCTGGTTTGTCCTTGTATATGCTTGGATCTTTGGATGTCGAAATAACTAGAGGTTTCTCCTCTATGGCAACAGTAAGGAAGGATTTTTTTAAGGCTCTTAGAGATGGCGGTTGTGGGTTTTCTGTTAGGATTGCTTGTGGGAGGTTAGGGTGGAGTGGTGGCTGGCTAATATTAGGTGGTGAGAGGTTGGATGGGGGTGGTGTATCAACCGTGGGGTGGGGCCGAGAGGGCTCCGGTGGCATACCGGCACCCATCCCGTGGAAGTGGTGATGGGGTGGCAGATGAGGGAGTTGAGAGCGTTTTTGGGTTTTTCTTTTTTGGTTTGGTCTAGGTTGGGGTTTGGTTCAGGGTTTAAGGTTTAGGGTTTTGGGTTTAGGGTTTAAGGTTTAGGGTTTAGGGTTCAGGATTCAGGGTTTAGGGTTTGAGGTTTGGAGTTTGGGGTTTGGGGTTTAGGGTTTAGGGTTTAGGGGTTTTTTTTTTATACTGGAAATTTACGCAGGGCCCAGCTACCCTGTTAAATTTTATAAATTATAAAATAAAAGGACAAGGAGGGGGACATAAACCGTACCTCCAACTTTACATGCCTAAAATGCAGAATCGTAAAAGTTCCTAGAGTAAGGATATCCATCCTACGTGCATAACTTTTGATGCTACTAAAGAATGGATATTCCTTACTGTTACATTGAGATACTAAGCAAATTTGAATTTTATAACAGCAAATGTAAACAAGGAGTACTACTTCTTTACAGTTGTCAAAAATAGACATACAGTAAATTCAATTTGTCTAGCTTGAGTATACCATGTAACTCACCTTGTGTTTCGTTGAACACACAAAGGTTTAAATGATTGTGACCTTTATTTGACAGGAAATCCGCTGCTTGGTTGCCTTCTCAAAAGATATGTGAAATGCGATAGGAAAAGTTGCTTAAACAATGCCTTATAGACTCTAAGAAATATCTTATGTCATGAGATCCTTTTTGAGACTTCTGGATTAGTTGAATCGCCACCAATGTATCCATTTCGATCCACAGCTTTTCAACATGACGTTCTTTGCACAAAAAGAGTCCTCGAAGTAAAGCCCTCAATTCTGCCTGCAAGGAATTACAAGAACTAATATTCTCAGAAAAACCAAAAATAAGGTTACCTGTGTGATCTCGAAGCACTCCTCCATTAGCTGCTTGTTGATTGTTCCATGAACTGCCATCCACATTTAACTTGTATTCACCTATGGAAAGCTTTTTCTAGTAAAAAATATGAGGAGCTGCTCGTTGCTTCGGTTGAAAGGTATGACCCCACATGGTTACTATGTCTGTGTCTTCTTTCCATTGCCATTGTTGTAAAAGGGAACCATCATGAAGTTGTCTCAATAGCTTCATAATTCTCCATATGACTCGATCAGGATGCAAACCAGATTGCCTGTGCTTTGCATCATTTCTTTCTAACCATAGGAACTAGCAAATAAAAATTGGGAGCAATATGCGGATATGACCTTTTTTGACAAAGTCCCCAAAATAATTCCATGCCCATAAAATTTGAGACACCTGCTTGGGATTCAAAACATAGACTTGAAAGGTTTTAGCAAAGAAATCCCAAACCTGTTTTGCTACCGAACTCTCCCATAGGACATGTATTAGAGATTCCTCTGAGGTGCAACATAAACATCTCGAAGCTAATTGAAAACCTTTTTCCTTCATCCGTAGCTCAACTGGTATCCAGTTGTGTAAGACCCTCCATAAGAAAAAGAAAACTGATAGTGGGATGCTCTTGTGCCAAATGAGAGATCCTAAGGCGTGTGGTGCTTGTCTCTGCCTAACTGTCTCCCAAGCACTCCGAGTAAAGAAATCCCAATTTGATGTAAGTGCCCAATATGCGACATCATCTTGGGAAATTTTAAAAGGTACCTGTAATATCTCATCAACCAGTTCTATAAGGAGAAAAGATTTTAATTTACCTATATCCCAGTTATGACCATTATAAAAGCTATTGACATACGTCATGTCGTTCTGGAATGTAGGAAAGGAAGTGAGCAGGGGCTTGTCTCCCATCCAACAGTTGTGCCAGAAGAAAAGTTTTCCTTTCCCTATCTTCCATCGAATGTTCTGCATTGCCATGTCGCGATCCCGAATCATCCTTTTCCAAATTTGAGAGTCATGAAACTTCGGCGGGACATAGTGGGGAAGTTTACCAAGACAATATTTAGTTTTCAGAAATTGTGTCCAAAGGTTGTTACCTGTTTGGAATCTCCACCATAATTTCAATGAAAATACCTCACAAACATCTTCCAATTTACGAATACCAAGTCTCCCCTCTGAGCATGGAAATGTGGATTTAGTCCATTCCGCCCAGTGCATTTTTTTGTTCCCAGCTGAGTCACCCCATAGGAAGCTGTTAAACAATCTATCAAGTTTTTCAATCACTGCCATTGGTGGTTTGAGGACTTGCCGTAAGTACATAGGAAGAGACGATAGAACACTTCTCAGCAGAGTAATACGGCCCCCTGGTGACAATATCTTATTTTCCCACCCTGACATACAATCTCGAATCTTTATAATTAAGGAACAAAAAAGGATCACCTTTTTTAGTCCTTTATATAATGGAGCATCGAGATAAGTAATAGGAAGTGATTTGTGATGAAAGCTAGTGGTGTGAGCTATAATCTGCCTTCTTGATAGTGGGCAGCTTGAGGCTGTGATAGAACAACTTTTCTTAGGATTGACCTGCTGTCCAGATACCTGCTCATATTCCTGTAAAAACTTAAAATTTTCTACAAGGTTGAACGGCATCCATTAGTGAAAATCATAATATCATCAGCAAAAACAAGGTGGCTAATGGGCATTAAGCAGCCGGATAAGTAATGCAATGAATTATAGCGGCTGAAAAGGTTATTAATCCCCCTAGAAAGATATTCTGCAGATAAAATAAAGAGAATGGGAGAGATAGAGTCACCCTGTCTTAAGCCCCTCTCGGATTTAAAGTATCCCACCATGGAACCATTGAACAATAGGGAGAACCAACAATTAGAAATGCAGGTCTTAATCATACTTATCCAGTGAGAGTTGAAACCAAATTGCTCCATCATCAAGAAAAGGAAATCCCAACTCAACCGATCATAAGCTTTAGCCATATCCAATTTTAAGACCACATTACCTCTCTTTGGTTTGGCATCAATCTTGCCTATTAGCTCATGTGCTAATAAGATATTGTCGCTGATAAGACGACCATTGACAAATCCACTTTGATTTTCTGAAATGATAGCTGGGAGAATTTTGGACAACCGATTTGCCAAGAGTTTAGTTACTATCTTGTTTAAAACAGTACATAAACTAATGGGACGAAAATCACTCAATTGGCAGGCATTTGGCTTTTTTGGCAACAGGACAAGAGTGGTAGATGTAATGCCACGTGGAAACGGGGACCCCCTAAAGAAATCCAGCACTGCATCCAGAAGATTTTGCTTGATTACATCCCAGCATTGTTGGTAAAATAGGGAAGAAAAACCATCCGGGCCGGCCACACTATCCTTGTTGATGTTAAACACTGCATCCTTAACCTCTTGAAGAGACGGTTCTGCGTATAAAAAATCATTGTCAACAGAAGAGAGGATCCGAGGGATAAGAGAGGTGTCAAACCTGGATATTTCACAGTTTTTTGCTTGCAACAACTTGTGAAAATAATCAACAGCAGAGTGTTGTATCAGGTGAGGATCATCTAAAACATTTCCCTCAGAGTCAAGAATCCAGAATATATGGCTTCTCACTCGTTTTTTCCGTATCCGCATATGAAAAAATTTTGTGTTGTGTTCACCTTCAACCAGCCATTTCACACCCGATTTTTGTTGCTAGAATGACTCTTCAATGCTCAATTGACGATTGAGTTTGGCATAGGCTTGATTCAAGAGATTTCGATTTATAACTGAAGGATCCTGTTGAAATTCTAATTCTCTCTTTTCTGCCTCTGCCTCCATCAACTTCAGCTTTGCAAATATATGTCCGAAAGTATGTTTGTTCCACCACTTTAAATCACATTTTAGTCGTTGTTGTTTTAGCCAAAACGCCATCAGACCTGAACTCAACACGGGAACTTCCCAGCTTCTCGTAACAAAGGGAAGGAAATCATGATGCTTTGTCCATGCGTGCAGGAATCGAAAAGTAGAAGGACCCCTTTGACTGACAGTGGAACAAGAAATTAATATGGGACAATGATCAGATCCGTCCTGGTTCAAGTGTTGCACTCGTGTAGAGGAGAAACATCCAGCCCATTCAGAGTTATAAACCACCCTGTCCAGCCTTTGAAACATATGATTGTTGGTCCATGTATAATTGTTTCCCTCAAAGCCAGCATCAATCAAACCACAATCCATCAAAGTAGTAGCAAAATCCTCCATTGACCCACTGTGGGGAGGTTTAGGTTTAGGTTTAGGTTTAGGTTTAAGGTTTAGGTTTAGGGTTTAAGGTTTGGGGTTTGAGGTTTTAGGTTCGAGGTTCGGGGTTTGGGGTTTGAGGTTTGGGGTTTAGGGTTTAGGGTTTAGGGTTTAGGGTTTAAGGTTTAGGGTTTTGGGTTTTAGGTTTTGGGTTTCAAGTTTTGGGTTTTGGGGTTCAGGGTTCGAGGTTTGAGGTTTTGGGGTTTGGGGTTTAGGGTTTAGGCTTTCGTGTTTTGGTTTTGGGTTTTGGGTTTAGGGTTTAGGGTTCAGGGTTCGAGGTTTTTTTTTTTTAAATACTGGAGGTTCACGCAAGGCCCAGCTACCCTGTTAAATTTTATTAATTGGAAAATAAAAAGACAAAGGAGGGGGACATAAACCGTACCTCCAACATTACATGCCTAAAATGCAAAATTGTAAAAGCACCTAGAGTAAGGATATGTATCCTCTGTGCATAACTTTTGATGCTACAGAAGAATGGATATTCCTTACTATTACATTGAGATCCTGAGCAAATTTGGAATTTATAACAGCGATTGTAAACAAGGAGTACTACTCCTTTACAGTTATCAAAAATGGACATAAAGTAAATTCAGTTTGTCTAGCTTGAGCATTCCATGTAACTGACCTTGTGTTTCGTTGAACACACAAAGGTTTGAATGATTGTGTCCTTCATTTGACAGGAAATCCGCTGCTTGGTTGCCTTCTCGAAAGATGTGTGAAATGCGGTAGGAGAAGTTGCTTAAACATTGCCTTATGGACTCTAGCAAATATCTTATGTCATGAGATCCTTTTTGGGACTTCTGGATTAGTTGAATCGCCACCAATGAATCCATTTCGATTCATAGCTTTTCAACATGGCGTTCTTTACACAGAAGGAGTCATCGAAGTAAAGCCCTCAATTTTGCCTGCAAGGAATTACAAGAACCAATATTCTCAGAAAAACCAAAAATAAGGTTACCTGTGTGATCTCGAAGCACTCCACCACTAGCTGCTTGTTGGCTGTTCCGTGAACTGCCATCCACATTCAACTTGTATTCACCTATGGAAGACTTTTTCCAGTAAAAAATATGAAGAGCTGCTCGTTGCTTCGGTTGAAAACTATGACCCCACATGATTGCTATGTCTGTGTCTCCTTTACATTGCCATTGTTGTAAAAGGGAACCATCATCCAGTTGTCTTAATAGCTTCATAATTCTCCATATAACTCGATCAGGATGTAGACCAGATTGCCTGTGCTTTGCATCATTTCTTTCTAACCATAGGAACCGACAAATAAATATTGGGAGCAATATGTGGATATGACCTTTTTTGACAAAGTCCCTAAAATAATTCCATGCCCATAAAATTTGAGAAACCTGCTTGGGATTCAAAACATTTATTTGAAAGAGCTTTGCGAAGAAATCCCAAACCTATTTTGCTACCGAACTCTCCCATAGGACATGTATTAGATATTCCTCTAAGGTGCAGCATAAACATCTCGAAGCTAATTGAAAACCTTTTTCCTTCATCCGTAGCTCAACTGGTATCTAGTTATGTAAGACCCCCCATAAGAAAAAAGAAACTGATAGAGGGATGCTCCTATGCCAAATGAGAGATCCTAAGGCGTGTGGCGCTTGTCTCTGCCTAATTATCTGCTAAGCACTTTGAGTGGAGAAATCTCCATTTGATGTAAGTGCCCAGTATGCAACATCATCTTGGGAAAATTTAAAAGGTACCTGCAATATCTCATCAACCAGTTCCATAGGGAGGAAAGATTTTAATTTACCTACATCCCAGTTGTCACCATTATAAAAGCTATTAACATTCGTCATGTTGTTCTGGAACGTAGGAAAGGAAATGACCAGGGGTTTATCTCCCATCCAACAATCGTGCCAGAAAAAAAGTTTCCCTTTCCCTATCTTCCATTAAGTGTTCTGCATTGCCATGTCGCGGCCACGAATCATCCTTTTCCAAGTTTGAGAGTCATGAAACTTTGGTGGGACATAGTGGGGAAGTTTGCCAAGACAATATTTGGTCTTCAGAAATTGTGTCCAAAGGCTGTTACCTGTTTGGAATCTCCACCATAATTTCAATGAAAATGCCTCACAAACATCTTCCAATTTACGAATACCAAGTCTCCCTTCCGAGCGTGGAAATGTGGATTTAGTCCATTCCGCCCAGTGTATTTTCTTGTTTTCAGCTGAGTCACCCCATAGAAAGCTATTAAACAATCTATCAATTTTCTCAATCACTGCCACTGGTGGTTTAATGACTTGCAGTAAGTACATAGGCAGAGAGGATAGAACGCTTCTCAGTAGAGTAATACGGCCTCCTGGTGACAATATCTTATTCTCCCACCTTGAAATACGATCTCGAATCTTTGTAATTAAGGAATAAAAAAAGATCACCATTTTTGGTCCTTTATATAATGGGGCACCGAGATAAGTAACAAGAAGTGATTTGTGATGAAAGCCAGTGGTGTGAGTTATGATTTGCCTTCTTGATAGTGGGCAGCTTGGAGCTGTGATAGAATAACTTTTTTGAGGATTGACCTGCTGTCCAGATACCTGCTCATATTCCTGTAAAAAACTTAAAATTTTCTACAAGGCTGAACGGCCTCCATTAGTGAAAATCATAATATCATCAGCAAAAGCAAGGTGACTAATGGGTAATAAGCAACCGGATAAGTAATGCAATGAATTATAGTGGCTAAAAAGGTTGTTAATCCCCTTAGAAAGATATTCTGCAGATAAAATAAAGAGAAAGGGGGAGATAGAGTCACCCTATCTTAGTCCCCTTTCGGACTTAAAGTATCCCACCAGAGAGCCATTAATGAGCAAAGAGAACCAATAGTTGGAAATGCAGGACCTAATCATGCTTATCCAATGATCATTAAAACCAAAATGCTCCATCATCAAATAAAGGAAATCCCAATTCAAACGATTGTAAACTTTAGCCATATCCAGTTTTAAGACCACATTACCTCCCCTTGGCTTAGCACCAAGCTTATTGATCAGTTCCTGTGCTAGCAAGATGTTGTCGCTGATAAGTTGGCCATTAACAAAACCACTATGATTTTCTGATATGATGGATGGGAGAAGTTTGGCCAGCCGATTCGCCAAAAGTTTGGTGACTATTTTATTTAAAATAGTACACAAACTAATGGGCCTAAAGTCACTCCACTGACATGCGTTCGGCTTCTTAGGCAATAGGACTAACGTCGTGGAAGTAATACCACGTGGAAAAGGGGTCCCCTTGAAAAAGTCCAACATTGCTTCAAAAAGGTCTTGTTTAATAATCTCCCAACAATGTTGATAAAACAATGAAGAAAAACCATTAGGGCCAGCAACGCTGTCTTTGTTAATGTGAAAAACTGCTTCCTTAATTTCCTGTAGTGATGGGACTGCACACAGAAAATCATTGTCAGTTGTAGAAATAAGTCTGGGAATAATAGAATGATCAAACCTGGCTGAGTCACACTGTTCAGCCTTCAACAGATTTTGGAAGAATTCGATAGCCGAGTTTTGGATTAAACGGGGCTCTTCTACTACGTTTCCAGCCTCATCATGGATGTGAAATATATGGCTCCTTACTCTCTTTTTGCGCATCTTCATATGAAAAAATTTAGTGTTGCGTTCCCCTTCCACCAACCATTTGACTCCTGACTTTTGCTGCCAATACAGTTCTTCGATGCTTAACTGCTTGTTAAGTTTGGCATAAGCTTTTTGCATCATATTTCTATTAGTGGCTGAGGGGTCTTCTTGAAAATTCAATTCTCTTTGTTCAGCCTCAGCTTTAGCCAACTTTAGATTCTTGAAAATGTCACCAAACACCTGTTTATTCCACCATTTTAAGTCTCTCTTCAACCGTTGCTATTTAGCCCAAAAAGCCATTATGCTTGATTCTTGGATAGGGACATTCCAGCTTTTTTCAACAAAAGATAGGAATCCATGATGTTTTGTCCAAGCATGTAAAAAACGGAACGTAGCTGGCCCTCTCTGATTTGTGTTTGAACAGGAAATGAAGAGAGGGCAATGATCAGACCCATCACGGTTGAGGTGTTGGACCCTTGTGGAGGAGAAAAAATCTACCCATTCATGGTTGTAAACCACCTTATCGAGCCGTTGAAACATGCGATTATTCGTCCAAGTGTAAGTGTTTCCTTCAAAACCTGCATCCAATAAGCCACAATGTAGAAAGGTAGAAGCCAAATCTTCCATAGAGCCATCATGAGGAGTGGAACCATATAACCGTTCTTTACTGCTCACTATAGAGTTGAAGTCCCCTCCCACAATCCATGGAGCCTGCATGTCCTCTGAAATCGTTCGCAAGTTCTGCCAAAGCTCCCTTCTCTCAATCCGAGTGCATTTGGCATACACAAAGGAAGCATAAACTGGGTGAGAAAGCCAAGGGCACACCAATTTCATGTGTAAACATTACACCTGATCCATAACAACTTCACAGCTGATTTCATTAGAACAAAAAAGCCAAATTTTTTATGAGCAGTTAGTCATTGCCGTATCAAACCCCAGTATACGTTTGATAAACTTTAGTTTACTGGTATTCACCATTGGTTCAATTACTACCAGCAGTTTGATATTGTGCATCAACTTTAGTTTTTTGAGCCTGCGTTGGACAACAGTACCAGCGAGCCCACGGACATTCCAAAGCAAGGTATTAATCATGGATAAGTGTGAGGGGAAGAATTTGTGGAGGTGGAATCTTCGTCTAAGCCACATTTTGCCACCAAGTGATCTGAGGCATGCATCAAATTCCAGTGGACAGAGGAACCAAGAGAACCATCTGATTTTCTCCTCTTGATGGTGAGATGATGAGTGGGTAAATTGTAACTCTCAAGCATTGCTTTAGATTGCGTAGGAGGCTGACTATCACCAAAAGATGGAATAGAGTTAGCTTCCTTATTAAAAGTACATCAGCCTGGTTTCGAGTTACGGGGAAAAGGGCATTCTTCTTCACTCGCCATTGCTGCTCCAGAATATGCCATCTCTGAAACTATAAAACGCTGCTCTTGCATTCTTATTTCAAAACTCACCGAGATGGACTTTTCATCGGAGACCCCATCATTACCATCCATGTCCACCGCTTCTTCTGAGGTTAAGTTGAGTATTTTTTCAGTTGGGACTTCCTTGTTTGATTGCCTTCTATACCGCTCCTGTGGATGAATTTCCAATTCTGCAGTGCTAGTTTCTTGAGCTAGAGGAATATCACTTGTCTTTTTGTTCTGCTTGTACTTACCCGAGGTGGACTCTTGAGTAGATCGAGTGTTTTCTTGGTTTTTCATTCTTCCCTGTGTACATACCCTTGTTGAAACAGCTTGCTTCTGGCAATAAATTTTTTTCGTCTGACTTGCTTTCTGTTCAGTTGTTGGGCTGTGTTCACGACTACCTTCAATTAATTACCTTGACTCCTGTTGACCTTCCATCCCATTCTCTAATGTTTGCAGGTCGTTCCCATGCAAAATAACCGTTGCTCCCTTCGAAGTTACCTTTAAATAATTTTTATTCTTGTCACCTGAACCTACTTGCGTAGACTCATGAACCAAAGTCCCATCATGAATTGCGGGGTTGTGTTGGTCACTATCTTTAGCCATGTCAAGTGTCCCCATCTGGTTTGCCACCCTACCATTTGTCATTTGTTGCCTATCTGTACTGGTCCATGTAACTTGCTGCCTTGGTGTCCCATCATCAGCATTTCGCATTGGTTTAGACCTCGTGGCATTGTATGTAGGGTCTAAATGGTATGGCGAAGTGGATAATTGGTTGTTTCCCTTCCTTGGAGCCGTTGACCTAACTTGCGATTCAAAAGGATCATTTTTAATTGTCTTTCCTGTACTTATCTGCGGCAAAAGCTGCCTCATAGCCTCATCTTCTGCAGTGGCCTTGTCTAAATTCTCATTCGTAGGTTCCGTGTCCTTGGATTGGTTTGAGGGGTCCCGTTGACGTGGCAGAGGTGGGGCAGGCCATGTGACTTTTGAAGTTGGAGCCTTGGGGACGTCGTGCCTTGCAGATGCTTGTTCTATTGGTTCCACGGGCGCGTCGTTACTCTCTTTTCCGTATTGCAGCCTGTGATTGTCTTGCCCATACCGTGGGTCCGCTGGTCGTGCAAGATGTTCCGTAGTATAATCATTTTTTTGAATATTCTGCTTTGCCATTCTGTTCTTTTTTATTTCCACTTGTAGGTTTTGTTCACCGGTCCCATCGTGTTCACCTTTGTTGCTGCATTTGTGGACCCGTTGATTGGGTAAGTGGGGGAGATTGCGTGAAGCCAATTTACCTGCTGCAAGTGGGGCCAGCAAGTCATCTTTTCCTGCAGGTTCTTGTGCTATTGCCATCTCTTTTTGGTCAATGGTCCTCACTAGTTCTGTTACATGGCAGGTTTGATTATCCCAGGCAGATGGTGACACGTCCATAGGGTCTCGGTTACGGGTTGAAACGAGTTGCATATCCTCGTTATGTAGAACTTCTGCAACCTGAGTAGTCTGCTGTAGCTTGCTTTTTTCCTTTTTTTTGCTTTGTTTATTTTCCTTGTTACCACCCGGTATGGTACCTTGTGCTTGGTTCTCTTTGCATGTTCCAGTTTTTGCATTTTACCTTCTTTCTCCTGCATGTGTAAGGGCTCGGGCTGGCTGCTCTTCATTCAGTTTATTTAAACTCTCAGCTTGTGTCAGATCTTCATCGTCCATAGCAGCTGGTGCCCTTGAGTTGTCGACTTCAATTGGAGCGGGTTCATAGTTAAAAATAATTTTTTCTGGCCATTGTTTAGCCGTATCTTGCAGCCTTGGGTCTGCCATTCCATTAGCTTTTTCTCTTTGACTTGTTTTATTTTTGTTACATTTTTCACTGATCACTTTTCCACGTCCCACTGCATGGCTCTCTCTCATACTATTTTCGTGAAACGATTCTGCACTCCCTTCCGATGTTTCAATCCTTGGAATAATTTGGGCCATCCCCTTCCGTTGTCCGTTCAGCCGCTCGTGTCTGGTAGTTTTTATGGTCGTTTCTGGTGACTGTAGAACGTTCATCGTTCATCCTTTTTTTGTCATTTTTTCCCCTGTGATCTGCACATCGTCCTTTTGTCCACTTTCTGGTGTTCTAACTTGTGGGGTCTCTCGATCCGTAGGAGCCAAAGGTTCCTTCTCCCTGGTACCTCGTTCTTCATGCACGTAACTGAACGTAGTCAACTGTACGCAATTTGTAGTTACCTTCTCCGCAGCAGCTAACTGCTCACCCATAATCTGCAGACCATTATCCATCCGCAAAGGATCTTCTTCCTTTTCTTTTAACTTAGCACTAGAGTTTTGTTATTTTGCCTTGCTTGTTTCTGCCCTAGCCACCTGTCTTTCTATATTCAAATGTTGTTCCGTTGATAGTTCTTTGTCTACATTCCGTTGTGTCACCGGCGATGCTTTTTTGATTCCAGCAGCTAGTTCCATCGTCCCTTGTTCCGTGGCTTGGTGCTACGTAGCCTCTTCCTCTTCCACTATCGTTTGAAAACGATTCGAGACAAGGATACTCACTTCTTTAGGAAGCCTTTCAATGTCAACCTTTCTACCTCTCAAGTCCTTAGCTCCACTCGACCTAACGTTCCTCACTGGTTGCCAGACCTGGCTCACTGGTTCCGGCGGGCCTAAGATTTTTTCTTTTTCTTGGTCTTTTCTTTTTTCAATATTTCTCCCTTTAACCTGGTTCTTCCCTCTACCATCATCTCCCTCGATTTTCTCTATAGCAATCTCACGGTAGAGCTGTGATTTACCAGAGGCTGATGGCCCGTCTTTATTCCCCAGAACAATACAGTCCACCTCCTTATGGCCTATGTGACAACAGTGGTCACAATAGGCTGGCATCTGAGCGAACTCCGCTCGTTGAGGATACCCATTCGTTACCACACCCGTTTCTTTATTTTGAACCACAATCCAGACTTGGTCCACCGGTGGTTTTCTGCAGTCATATTCTATGCATAAGCGAGCCACACTTGGTCGTGACCCATTAGCAGTAGCTTCGTCCACAAACAACGGCCTCCTTACCGTTTTTGCAATCAACAGTAGGGTTGATTTTTCAAATAGGTGAGCTTTCAGATTAGGGAACGAAATCCATACCGGTACCACAGCTGACTCTCTCTGTGGTTCAAACTCTGGGGTCTATTTGAAGACTCTCATTTTCTGATTTGCTATAAACCAACTTTGCTTTGTCCAAATCCGGTTGAAATCTTGCTCATTGGACAAATGAATGAGAACATGTTTATAGTCTAATCACCTCACCTCATACATACTGGCCAACCCGATTCCTTTGAACGTCGATCTGATATCTTGAAGTTTTGGCATTCTAGAAAACTTCCCTACCAGTGACAGCTTGAAAGGCAGTGCTAATATTTGCATTTCATCCTCGAAGAATGTAGCAGCTGGTCGATCTTTGTACACAAAAAGGGAATGGGTGGGGGGCACTATTGGTGGTTTCTCTCCAGAAACGACGGAAAGGAAGGATTTTTTCTAGGATCTAGGGGATGATGGGGGTTGAATCTAGGCTGGTGAGGTATGCAGACAACCATGAGAGTGGAGTTGCTGTAACAGTCCTTCTGCCAGGGGTTGTGGGTTGATGCAGCCACCATTGGGGGTGGTGGTGGCGTCAGAAAGGGGGGGTTTGGGGGGTCTGGCGGCCTTCCAGCTGCCATTCTTTGGAGTTGAGGGAGGGGAGGAAAGTGTGTGAAGTTGAGAGCGTTTTCCATTTTTTTTTTTTTTGGTTTGGTTTGGTTTGGTTTGGTTTAGGGTTTAGGGTTCAAGGTTCAGGGTTTTTTTTTTTATATTGGAATTTCCCACAGGGCCCAGCTACCCTGTTAAATTTTACTAATTATAAGGTCAAAGGATAAAAGAGGAGGACATAAACCGTACCTCCAACATTACATGCCTAAAATGCAAAATCGTAAAAGCACCTAGAGTAAGGATAGGCATCCTAAGTGCATAATTTTTGATGCTACAGAAGGATGGATATTCCTTACTATTACATTGAGATACTAAGCAAATTTGGATTTTATAACAGCAAATGTAAACGAGGAGTACTACTCTTTTACAGTTATAAAAAACGGACATAAGGTAAATTCAATCTGTCTAACTTGAGCATTCCATATAACTCACCTTGTGTTTCATTGAACACACAAAGGTTTGAATGATTGTGTCCTTCATTTGACAGGAAATCTGCTGCTTGGTTGCCTTCTCGAAAGATGTGTGAAATGCGATAGGAGAAGTTGCTCAGACATTGCCTTATGCACTCTAACAAATATCTTATGTCATGAGATCCTTTTTGGGACTTCTGGACTAGTTGAATTGCCACCAATGCATCCATTTCGATCCACAGCTTTTTAACATGGCGTTCTTTGCACAAAAGAAGTCCTCGAAGTAAAGCCCTCAATTCTGCCTGCAAGGAATTACAAGAACCAATATTCTCAGAAAAACCAAAAATACAGTTACCTGTGTGATCTCGAAGCACTCCACCACTAGCTGCTTGTTGACTGTTCCGTGAACTGCCATCCACATTCAACTTGTATTCACCTATAGAAGGCTTTCTCCAGTAAAAAATATGAAGAGCTGCTCGTTGCTTCGGTTGAAAAATTTGACCCCACATGGTTGCTATGTCTGTGTCTCCTTTCCATTGCCATTGTTGTAACAGGGAACCATCCTGAAGTTGTCTCAATAGCTTCATAATTCTCCATATAACTCGATTATGGTACAGACCAGATTGCTTGTGCTTTGCATCATTTCTTTCTAGCCATAGGACCTAGCAAATAAATATTGGGAGCAATATGCAGATATGACTTTTTTTGACATAGTCCCCAGAATAATTCCATGCCCATAAAATTTGAGAAACCTGCTTGGGATTCAAAACATAGATTTGAAAGGGTTTAACAAAGAAATCCTAAACCTGTTTTGCTACCGGACTCTCCCATAGGACATGTGTTAGAGATTCTTCTGAGGAACAACATAAACATCTTGAAGCTAATTGAAAACCTTTTTCCTTCATCCGTAGCTCAACTGGTATCCAGTTGTGTAAGACCCTCCATAAGAAAAAGGAAACTGATAGAGGAATGCTCTTGTGCCGAATGAGAGATTTTAAGGCGTGTGGTGCTTGTCTCTGCCTAACTATCTCCCAAGCGCTCCGAGTAGAGAAATCCCCATTTGATGTACGTGTCTAGTATGCAACATCATCTTGGGAAATTTTAAAGGGTACCTGCAATATCTCATCAACCAATTCCATATGGAGAACAGAATTTAATTTACCTATATCCCAGTTATCACCACTAAAGAAGCTATTGACATACCCCATGTCGTTCTAGAACGTAGGAAAGGAGGTGACCAGGGGCTTGTCTCTCATCCAATAATCGTGCCAGAAAAAAAGTTTCCCTTTCCCTATCTTCTATTGAATGTTCTGCATTGCCACGTCACGGCCCTGAATCATCCTTTTCCAAATTTGAGAGTCATGCAATTTTGGTGGGAGATAGTGGGGAAGTTTGCCAAAACAATATTTGGTTTTCAGAAATTGTGTCCAAAGGCTGGTACCTGTTTGGAATCTCCACCATAATTTCAATGAAAAAGCCTCACAAACATCTTCCAATTTACGAATACCAAGTCCCCCCTCCGAGCATGGAAATATGGATTTAGTCTATTTTGCCTAGTGCATTTTCTTGTTTCCAACTGAGTCACCCCATAGGAAGCTATTGAACAATCTATCAATTTTTTCAATCACTGCCACTAGTGGTTTAAAGACTTGCAGTAAGTACATAGGAAGAGAGAATAGAACACTTCTCAGTAGAGTAATACGGCCCCCTGGTGACAATATCTTATTCTCCCACTCTGAAATACGATCTCGAATCTTTGTGATTAAGGAATCAAAAAGGATCACCTTTTTTGGTCTTTTATATAATGGAGCACCGAGATAAGTAACATGAAGTGATTTGTGATGAAAGCCGGTGGTGTGGGCTATGATCTGCCTTCTTGACGGTGGGTAGCTTGTAGCTGTGATAGAACAACTTTTCTGGGGATTGACCTGCTGTCCAGATAGCTGCTCATATTCCTGCAAAAAACTTAAAATTTTTTGCAAGGCTGAACGGCAACCATTAGTGAAAATCATAATATTATCGATGAAAGCAAGGTGACTAATGGGCATTAAGCAGCCAGATAAGTAATGCAATGAATTATAGTAGCTGAAAAGGTTATTAATCCCCCTAGAAAGATATTCTGCAGATAAAATAAAGAGAAGGGGAGAGATAGAGTCACCCTATCTTAGGCTCCTCTCGGACTTAAAGTATCCCACCATGGAACCATTGAATAACAGGGAAAACCAACAATTAGAAATGCAGGTCTTAATCATACTTATCTAGTGAGAGTTGAAACCAAATTGTTCCATCATCAAGAAAAAGAAATCCCAACTCAACTGATCATAGGCTTTAGCCATATCCAATTTTAAGACAACGTTACCTCCTCTTGGTTTGAGATCAAGCTTGCCCATTATCTCCTATGCTAATAAGATGTTGTCACTAATAAGACGACCATTGACAAATCCACTTTGATTTTCTGAAATGATAGCTGGGAGAATTTTGGACAACCGGTTAGCCAAGAGCTTCGTTATTATCTTGTTTAAGACAATACATAAACTAATGGGACCAAAATCACTCCATTGGTAGGCATTTGGCTTTTTTGGTAACAGGACAAGAGTAGTGGAAGTAATGCAATGAGGAAATGGGGACCCCCTAAAGAAATCTAGCTCTGCATCCAGAAGATCTTGCTTGATTATATCCCAGCAATGCTGGTAAAATAGGGAAAAAAAACCATCCAGGCTGGCCACACTATCCTTATTGATGTTAAACACTGCATCTTTGACCTCTTGGAGAGACCGTTCTGCGCATAAAAATTCATTGTCAGCAGAAGAGAGGATCCGAAGGATAAGAGAGGTGTCAAACCTGGATATTTCACAGTTTTTTTGCTTGCAACAACTTGTGAAAATAATCAATAGCAGAGTGTTGTATCAGGTGAGGATCATCTAAAACATTTCCCTCAGAGTCAAGAATCCGGAATATATGGCTTCTCGCTCGTTTTTTTTGTATCCGCACATGAAAAATTTTGTGTTGCGTTCACCTTCTACCAGCCATTTCACACCCGATTTTTGTTGCTAGAAAGACTCTTCAATGCTCAATTGACGGTTGAGTTTGGCATAGGCTTTATTGAGGAGAATTCGATTTATAACTGAAGGATCCTGTTGAAAATCTAATTCTCTCTTTTCTGCCTCTGCCAACTTCAGCTTTGTAAATATATCTCTGGAAGTATGTTTATTCCACCACTTTAAGTCTCGTTTCAGGCGTCGTTGTTTGAGCCAAAATGCTATCAGACCTGAACTAAACACAAGAGCTTCCCAACTTTTTGTAACAAAGGGAAGAAAGTCATGATGCTTTGTCCACGCATTGAGGAACCGAAATGTAGAGGGTCCCTTTTGACTGACAGTAGAACAAAAGATTAACAAGGGACAATGATCAGATCCATCCCGGTTCAAATGTTGCACCCGTGTAGAGGAAAAACATCCAGCCCATTCTGAGTTATACACCACCCTGTCCAGCCTTTGAAAAACATGGTTATTGGTCCATGTATAAGAATTTCCCTCAAATCCCGCATCAATCAAACCACAGTCCATCAAGGCAAAAGCAAAGTCTTCCATTGACCCACCATGGGGAGGGGCACCATTCAACCGTTCAGAACAACTCACAATAGCATTGAAATCACCACCCACAAGCCAAGGTCCCTGTATCTCAACAGAAAACAGACGCAACAAATTTCACAAATCTAAACGTTCTTGCCTAGTGCACTTGGCATACACAAAGGAAGCAAACAAGTGTTTAGGAAGCCAAGGCAGAGATAATTTCATATGCATGCATTGAATATGATTCGTTAGTATTTCACAACAGACTTCCGTAGCAGAGAAAACCCATATTTTATGTGAACAGTTGCAGATTACCTTATCAAATCTGAGGCGTCTTTTAAAATATTCTGCTCGTGTTTCACTTACCATAGGCTCCAAGATGACCATCAGTTTTATGTTATGCATCATTTTTAATTTTTTCAAGTGCCTTTGAATTGCAATACCAGCCACTCCTCTCACATTCCATACTAGTGCACTGATCATGATCAATTTTTAACAATAAAATTCACTAAGATGAAGTCTTCATCAGATGCCCCATCATTTTCTCTCATATCCACAGCTTCCTCAGATGCCAGACTGATTAATTTGCCCATTGTGACTGTAGTGTCAAAATGCCTTCTATGCCTTACTCTTGGGTGCATTTCAAGTTCTGTCGAATAGGTGACTGAGATGGAAGGAACATCGCTCAGCTCCTTATTGTAATTACACTTGCCAGAAGCAGACTCCTACGCAGGAGGAATTTCCTCTTGGCCTTTTCGCATCTCCTGTAGATAAGTTTTTGTTCCCATGTATACAAGTGCATTCCCGTTCTGACCCTCGTCTTGTTCAATTGGAATGTGATCTCCACTGCCTTCTGCCATGTCAAATGTCACTAACTGCCCTACCAACTCATTGTCTGATGTTTGTTGCCTGTCTCCATCCTTTGGAACCATTGGCTCAATTGGAGATTCAAGAAAGTGATTTTTAATTTTCTCTCTTGCACTTTTCTGCGCAAAAGGCCTGCTTGGTGTCCCATCCTCTGCAAGAGTTGCCATTTGTTCTGTCCCCGTGGCACAATCAGCTGGGTCTCGCTGTCCATGTTCATTGAGAGAGAGATTATCCTTCGGTGTTCCTATTTTCGCTGCATCCGGACTATCCACAAGTGCCCCTGACATTTCAGCCTGCACTCTTCTATTTTTTTTTTGCCTCGGTCAACTCTCTTGCTTTTTTTTTTGAAGTAATTCTGCTTGCTTCATTATTTTTGGAAGATGGTTTTTCAAATTTTCCCAGTTATCCTTCTCCTCATTGTCGATTGTACTGTTGTGTGGACCCCACCAGTTATTTGTGTGTTGTGTAAAGGCTTCTCCTATGGTTCTATCAGGCTCTGCTAGTATCGTTGGTCCCATGCCGCCATCCCTTGTGGGGTTCCGCTGCTGTGGCGAACGGCACGTGTCCCTTATGCCTAGCTGTTTTTCCGTTGGGCTCCTTGGGTTGTTGTTTTCCTCATGTACTAGCCCTGTAGAATTAGAAGGCTGCTCCAACGTCCCATCCGGCTGCCCCAAAGATGTATGATGTTGTTTTGAAGCCCTGTTAGTCTCTCTAGAGGCCTCTTGTGTCGCACCCCCTTGGCTCATGAGTTGGCTTGATGGGTCCCTTTGACCCGACAGAAATGCTGAGCCCCTTGGGACGTCACTTTCAGCAATCACAGGCATAGCCCGCAGCTCTCTCTCATTGGAGCTTTTTATTATTTGTTTTTCCTTTTCTTGCCAGCTTTGTTCTGCTGCATGGCAAGTTTGATTATCCCAAGCAGATGGTGACACGTCCATAGGGTCTCGGTTACGGGTTGAAACGAGCTGCACATCCTCATTATACAAAACTTCTGCAACCCGAGCAGTCCGCTGTAGCTTGCTTTTTTCCTTTTTTTTGCTTCGTTTATTTTCCTTGTTACCACCCGGTATGGTACCTTGTGCTTGGTTCTCTTTGCATGTTTCAGTTTTTGCATTTTGCCTTCTCTCTCCTGCATGTGTAAGGGCTCGAGCTGGCTGCTCTTCATTCAGTTTATTTGAACTCTCAGCTTGTGTCAAATCATCATCGTCAATAGCAGCTGGTGCCCTTGAGTTGTCGACTTCAACTGGAATGGGCTCACAGTTAAAAATAAATTTTTCTGGCCATTGTTTAGCCGCATCTTGTAGCCTTGGGTCTGCCATTCCATCAGCTTTTTCTCTTTGACTTGTTTTATTTTTGTTACATTTTTCATTGATCACTTTTCCATGTCCCACTGCATGGCTCTCTGTCATACTATTTTCGTGAAACGATTCTGCACTCTCTTCCGATGCTTCAATCCTTGGAATAATATGGGCCATCCCCTCCCGTTGTCTGTTTGGCCGCTCGTGTCCGGCAGCTTTTATGGTCGATTCCGGTGACTGTAGAACGTTCATCGCTCGTCCTTTTTCTGTCATTTTTTCCCCCGTGATCTGCACATCGTCCTTTTGTCCACTTTCTGGTGCTCTAACTTGTGGGGTCTCTCAATCTGCAGGAGCCAAAGGTTCCTTCTCCCTGGTACCTCGTTCTTCATGCACGTAACCGAACATAGTCAGTTGTACGCAATTTGTAGTTACCTTCTCCGCAGCAGCTAACTGCTCACCCATAGTCTGCAGACCATTATCCACCCGCAAAGGATCTCCTTCTTTTTCTTTTAACTTAGCACTAGATTTTTGTTCTTTTGCCTTGCTTGTTTCTGCCCTAGCCACCTATCTTTCTATATTCAAACGCTGTTCCGTTGATAGATCTTTGTCTACATTCCGTTGTGTCACCAGCAATGCTTTTGGTTCCAGTAGCTAGTTCCATCGTCCCTTGTTCCGTGGCTTGGTGCTGCGTAACCTCTTCCTCTTCCATTATCGTTTGAAAATGATTCGAGATAGGGATACTCACTTCTTTAGGGAGCTTTTCAATGTCAACCTCTCTACCTCTCAGGTCCTTAGCTCCACTCGACCCAACGTTCCTCACTGGTTGCCAGACCTGGCTCACTGGTTTCGGCAGGCCTAACATTTTTTCTTTTTCTTGATTTTTTTTTTCAATATTTCTCCCTTTAACCTGGTCCTTCCCCCTACCATCATCTCCCTCGGTTTTCTCTGTAGCAACCTCACGGTAGAGCTGTGATTCAATAGTAGGGCTGATTTTTCAAATAAGTGAGCTTTCAGATTAGGGAACGAAATCCATATCGGTACTACAGCTGACTCTCTCTCTGGTTCAAACTTTGGGGTCCATTTGAAGACTCTCATTTTTTGATTTGCTATAAACCAACTTTGCTTTGTCCAAATCCGGTTGAAATCTTGCTCATTGGCCAACCCGATTCCTTTGAATGTCGATATGATATCTTGAAGTTTTGTCATTCTGGAAAACTCCCCTACGAGTGACAGCTTGAAAGGCAGTGCTAATATTTGGATTTCATGCTCGAAAAATATAGTAGCTGGTCGGTCTTTGTACACTAAAGGGGAACGGGTGGGAGGCACTATTGGTGGTTTCTTTCCAGAGACGACGGAAAGGAAGGATTTTTTCAGGGATCTGGGGGATGATGGGGGTTGAATCTGGGCTGGTGAGGTTTGTAGACAGCCAGGAAAGTGGAGTTGTTGTAACTGTCCTTTTGCCAAGGGTTGTGGGGTTGATGCAGCCACCATTGGGGGTGGTGGTGGCTTCGGAAAATGGAGGTTCAGGGTTTAGGGTTCAGGGTTCGGGGTTCGGGGTTCGAGGTTCGGGGTTTGAGGTTCGGGGTTTGGGGTTTTAATTTAGGGTTCGAGTTTAGGGTTCGGGGTTCGAGGTTCGGGGTTTGGGGTTCGGGGTTCGGGGCTCGGGGTTTAGGTTTAGGTTTAGGTTTAAGGTTCAGGGTTCGGGGTTCGGGGTTCGGGGTTTAGGGTTTAGGGTTTAGGGTTTAGGGTTTTTTTTTTATGCTGGAAGTTCTCGCAGGGCCCAGCTACCCTGTAGTCGTTTTATTAAGAGATCGAAAAAATTAAGTACAAGAGGGAGGGGGACATATACCTAACCTCCAGAATTACAAGTGAGCGAGAGCGATGAATAAAAATACCTAGATAGGAATGTTTTGTTTTACGTGCATATTTTTGAATGCTAGCATGAAACAAAAACGATTCCTTATTACAAGAGCCTGAAAAATAAACAAAATAGAATTGAAAATAAATTAGGAGTACTACTCCTTTACATTTATTTAAAACGAACATAAGGTAAATTTATTTTGTCTAACCTAATGATGCCTCTGAAGTGACCTTCTGCTTGTGTAAACACTTGCAGATTTTGATGCATATGCCCTTGATTGGAGAGAAAATCTGCAGCTTGATTCCCTTCTCTATGAATATGTGATATCCGAAATGTGAGTCCACTCAAGCATTTGCGGATAGAAGCCAACAAATATCGAGTCTGATATGAACCTTGGTGCCCCTTATGTATCATATGCACAACTATATTTGCATCCATTTCTATCCAAATATTAGACACTTTGTACTCATGGCATAATAATAAGCCTCTATGTAACGCCATTAACTCTGCTTGTATCGAATTAGCAGGTCCAAAATTTTCGAAAAAACCAAAAATCATATTACCTGCCTGATCGCGAAGAAGTCCCCCACTTGCAGCATTCTGAAAATTATCTTTGGAACTACCGTCGACATTCAACTTAAATTCACCTGCCAATGGTTTATGCCACAATATAATTTTAGGAGCAATAGGTGTTTTTTGCTCAAAGTGTAAACCCCACATCCGTGCCATTTGGAAGTCTCCTTTCCACTGCCAAAGCTGAAACTGTCCTCCACAAAATAATTGATATATAAGTTTCAATATACGCCAAATCACCCTGTTAGGATACATGCCCATATCCCTATGTTTAGCATCATTTCGCTCAATCCATAGGAATCAAAAAATAAAGACAGGTATAAGTGTGCGTATGTGACCCGGCTTTACGTAATCCCCAGAATACATCCATGCCCATATTATCTGTATAACATTTTACGGATGAATAACATTGATTTGAAAGAGTTTTTCAAAGTAATTCCACACCTGTTTAGCCACTTTGTTCTCCCACATCACATGAAAAAGAGTTTCCTCCGATGCACAACATTGGCATTTGGACGCAAACTGGAATCCTTTCTTCTTCAATCTCATCTCTACTGGAATCCAGTCTTGAAGTAGCCGCCAAAGGAAAAATGATGTTGTTAAGGGGATACATCGATGCCAAATAATATTCCAAACATGGTTACTTGAATGTCGTTTCCGGATCAATTCCCATCCACTTTTTGTAAAAAATTGCCCATCTGAAGAAGGAACCCAAAATGCGATATCTGCATTCAACGTATCAACCGGAATCTTCAATATCTCCCCAATAATGTCATCGGGCAAAACCATTTTCAGCTTTTGTATATCCCATTTACCCCTGTCAAAAAAATAACAAACTTTTGTCATCGATGCATAAAATGAAGGAAATCGAGTTACCAAAGGTTCGTCCCCCATCCAGCAGTCATGCCAGAAAAACAACTGTCCTGTCCCAATCCGCCATCTCATGTTTTGATCAGTCACCGTTCGACACATAAGCATACGTTTCCAAGTCATTGAATCATGAAGCTTCGGTTGCACTTGTCCTGGGATCTGTCCCCTACAATATTTCTATCTCATAAATTGCGCCCAAAGGCTGTTGCAGGTCTGAAATCTCCACCACAATTTGATCCCAAAAGCTTCACAAACATCATCAATACTTTTAATATCTAATCCACCTTCAGTAGAAGGAAATGTGATTTTTTGCCAAGAAGTCCAGTGCATCATTTTGTTACCTGATGAATCTCCCCATAAAAAACTATTAAACAATCTCTCAATTTTGTCAACAACACAAACAGGAGGCTTGAGGACTTGAAGCAAATAAATGGGTAAAGAGGATAGCACACTTCGTAACAAAGTAATACGACCACCTCGGGATAAAATTTTGTTCTCCCAACCTATAATACGCTCCCTAATTTTTGTCACTAGATCATCAAACAAAGCACCTTTTTTTGGACCTTTGTAGAGTGGAGCACCCAAATAAGTGAGAGGAAGACAACGATGGTTGAAACCTGTAGTCTGAGATATGATTTGGCGTCTGGAAAGTGCTACATTCCTATGTGTAATGAAGCAACTTTTTTGGTGATTAACACGTTGTCCAGAAACCTCCTCGTATTCCTGCAGAAATGATAAG
Organism: Theobroma grandiflorum; assembly: GCA_036013995.1. Taxonomy (NCBI): domain Eukaryota; kingdom Viridiplantae; phylum Streptophyta; class Magnoliopsida; order Malvales; family Malvaceae; genus Theobroma; species Theobroma grandiflorum. The sequence continues at coordinate 42,400,219 of CP142132.1, forward strand.
ACTTTCTGCAATGATGACTTAGCACCATTAGCAAAAATTAGCACATCGTCCGCAAAGGCAAGGTGGCTTACTACCATCGAACAATTTGATCAATATTGAATAGAAGGATATTGTGTATAAAGGTTATTCAAACCTCTAGATAAATACTCTGCTGACAAAACAAAAAGTTGAGGAGAGATGGAATCACCTTGACGCAACCCACTCCCAGATTTGAAGTATCTTGCAGTTCTCCCATTAATCAAAACTGAAAACCAGCAATTGGCTATACATCTTCTAATCATATCAATCCACTGGGGACAGAATCCAAATTGTTGGAGCATTTTATAAAGAAATGGCCATTCCAGACGGTCATAAGCTTTCATCATGTCCAATTTAATGGCAATATTTCCCCCTCTCACCTTTTGGTCAAGTCTGCCAATAAGTTCTTGAGCAAGCAGTATGTTATCACTAATCAAACGTCCTCCCACAAATCCACTTTGATTCTCTGTGATTATAGAAGGTAGGATCTTTCCCAGCCGATTTGCCAATATTTTTGTCACAACTTTATTCAAGACCGTGCACAAACTGATCGGCCTAAAATCACTCCACCTCGATGCAGTAACAGTTTTGGGCAACAGCACAATTGTAGTCGAAGTAACTCCCCTTGGCAAGTCTGCACCGTTAAAAAAATCAACCACTGCTTCATGCAAGTCTGCTGCTATAATGTTCCAACACTGTTGATAAAAATAAGAAAAAAATCCATCCGGACCAACAACGCTCTCTTTGTCAATATCAAAAACAGTTGTTTTGATTTCTTCTAGTGATGGTACCGCACATAGATCAACATTTTCAGCATCAGAAATAATAGAAGGAATAAGAGATGCATTAAACCTGGCCATGTCACATTGTTCCGCCTGCATGAGAGAAGAGAAAAAGGCTACTGTCGACTCCTGTATTGCCTCTGGATCCTCCAGCCATTCCCCAGTCGGGTTTTCTATTTTGAAAATGTGGCTTCTAACTCTCTTTTTTTGGACACGCATGTGGAAAAACTTGGTATTTCTCTCACCTTCTATAATCCATTTTATCCATGCTTTTTGCTGCCAGAATGCTTCTTCTACACTAAGCATTTTATTTAGCTGTGCATATGACTTGTTCAAGGCTATTCTGTTAGTCGTGAATTGCTCCTGTTGATACCGAATCTCACTAACCTGAGCCTGCCTTTCTGCCTCTTTTAAATTCTGGAATATATCTCCGAACATAACTTTATTCCACCATTTAAGTTGCTGTTTCAACCGAAGCTATTTTCGCCAAAATGCTACCATGCATGTTCCTTCTACAGGTTGCTGCCAGTTACTTTTAACAAATTGTTCAAACTCATGATGGTGAACCCATGCATGAAAAAAATGGAAGGATGATGGGAACTTCTCCATATACCGTGAACAAGAAATTAGTATGGGACAGTGGTCTGAGCCATCTCTGTTCAGATGTTGTATCCGGGTGATAGGCAAATACACTAACCATTAGTGATTATACATTACTCTATCCAACCTCTGAAACATGTGCTTATTTGTCCATGTGTATGGATTACCTTCAAACCCACCATCTACTAATCCACAATCTAGCAGGGTTGTGGCAAAGTCCTCCATAGAACAGCTATGTGGGTTTGCACCATTCAACCTCTCTTCTTGCTTCAGTATGACATTAAAGTCCCCCCTACTAACCATGGACCTTTAATATCTACAGACAAAGCTCTCAAACAATTCCAAAGTGGTATTCTTTCGGATCTTGTGCACTTAGCATAAACAAATGTAGCAAATATGGGAGAATCCAGCCACGGAATTGAACAACTGACATGCAAGCACTGGTTATGATCAAACAAAACTTCACATTGAATATCATATGAATGAAAAAGCTAGATTTTCTGGGAACAGTTAGAAAATACTTTCTCATATCCCAACTTCCTTCTAAAAAATTCCACTTTATTCCCATCCACCATAGGTTCCATAATGGCAAGTAATTTTATTTTGTGTATAAGTTGCAGCTTTTTTATTCTTCTTTGTATTACCTGCCCTGAGATTCCTCTCACATTCCATATTAAAGTACTAATCATTTAAGAGGCTTGGCAGAAAAGCATACTGAAATGGAGTCATTATCTGAATCTCCATCTTTCTCTCCCATGTCGTGGACATTCTCCGAGATGGCTCGAACCATTCTCCCACGGATAGCTGCCCCTTTCAAATTTCTTCTACATCTTACCAAAGGTTGTACCTCTAGTTCCCCATAGTAACATCCTGCAAAAGAAGGAACTTCACAAACTTCTATGGTAAGCCTACACTCTCCCAAGGCTAAATTATCCTCATTGCATTTTGAACTTCCACGTGTGCATGTAGCAGTTGAAGCAACTGATATATTCCCAATCGAACCATTGTCAGTCTCCCATTTGTCCGGGTCACCATAAGTACACCCTTTATCACCATGCACTGCAGGGTTATTCCCTCCACTGCCTTCTACGAACACAGCTCATATATCTATCTGTTGCTTAGCACCCTGCTGCTCTTTCGATCGATTAAAACCCGATTTTAGCATTATTAAAAAATCCTGCTCCCTTACATCATTCTGTTGTTTGCTTACATTCATTACTGCCACATTCTGAACCTTCTGCACCTTCTCAAGAAACCGATGGTCCATCCGATGAATTAAAGCTTCTGACTGGGCAATTGGCTCCATAAAATTATTAAAATTAATTTTATCTACACCAGACGTCCCATCCATGCCTGTTGAATCTGCATCCCTTACTGCCGCCTGTGTGGGTGGCTCACTATAATAATTATTTTTCAAACTTTTGCATGCACCTTTCACCCGTGAACTCACCCCTTCCCTATTTTTTGAGAGCTGCTGTCCATCCCCCTGCCACAATGCATCATTTTCCTGCAGCAACATCACATCACCCTCCCTAGGCATTATTACTTTTTTGTCCGGTACTCCCACACTTTCCTGCAAACACACTCCTTCACCATGCATGCTAACTGATGCCGCATGCCCATTCTTACTTACTCCTGGTTTTACCATTTCATCACCCGCATGCACCGAAATTTGAGCAGACCCATTAGCCATGGCCTGCACTGAACCCGTACCCCCAACAGGCGCTGTCAGAACCTGCGTCCTCTCTCCACGTAATTTCTCAACCTCTGTCTCATGCACGAAAAGCTTGCCCCAGGCACACACTGCTTTCCAGTCCATTTTCTCCACAAAAAAAAAATTTATTATTTTTCCTTTCACATACCTGTATCACGTCAAGCATTACTGTCCCATCCTTTGCTCCCAATTTTGCATCCTATACCTTGACTATCAGTCCCATAGCCCTTTTAGCTTGCTCAACATGCTCACTATGCACGTAGTTAACGTTTTTCATAGTATCCGTCGCATTCAGTGTTCTCGTGCCTCTCGCAACACCCACCAGATGCACACCTCCACAACCCCAAACCTTGGGCTCAGTAAATAATTCTTTTTTTCGGATAAAACCTGCACCTACATCCTGAATTCTTCCATCTTCATTATCCATCCTCTCTTCATCCGCATGCTGTCTTGTTACATTTGTCAAACTCCAACTAACAGCATTTGCCTTATTCTCAGCCAGCACCTCCCCTCTATTCACCTCCGGTATCTGTTGCTGCTTCACCGAATCCAGCGTTTCACTATCCTTTCTCCATCCCGTCTGTATCCCGCGAAACTCGACTAATACATCAAGCCTCGCCTTCAAAAAATTTGTTTCTCCCTTGGTGTTACCGTTCACATCCTCTGATATTGTTTGAATCCCTAACCCCCTCTCAGGAAAAGGTTGCCCATTCCCCTGCTGAACTGCAAGGAAAAATTTTTTTTTACCCGCACAACCTGCACCTGCATAATCAAAGTTTTGCTGCCATGTCCTATCAACTTTTTCATTTGAAATTTGCAGTCCTTTCCCCTGCCAAAAGGTTGCTACCTGCTGTACCGCGTCAGTCACTATTATCCCATATGCTGCTTCTAAATCTGCACCCCCTACATGGACTGACAGCCACTTAACCCTCTCTTCCAGAAGTGTAGCTTGCGGGACCTGCTCACCATGCACGTAAAAAACGGTATTCATGCCACCCTCTGCGTTTAATGCTCTCGCACCTATTTCCACAACACCCACCAGATGCTCAACTCCACTACCCAGCAGCTCTTCATTCATCATTGCAGGTCATTGTTTTTCCTCTCTATTTTGAATTTTACAGACACCAGGCCGCACTTTTATCATAATCACCTTTTCCACATTATCTCCATTCACCGTTTTTGGTTGTTGCAGCTTGCCATCCCAATTTTGTTAGACTCGTACAGCTATAATTTTCAAAAACTCCCATAAGTCCTTCCTTTTCAACCAGAAAGAAATCCATGCATCTAGATAGTAGTTGTAAATCCCTCCCTCAAAATCCAGTTTTCTCCTATAACAAGGAAGTTTAGAATTATCAACCAGTACCACCAATAAGACTAACTGCTTGACATATTGCATCAACTTCAAATTTTTAACTCTTCTTTGGAAAATTCGATCCGCAGAGCCTCTAATAATCTCGATTAATTTTTTGATCATGGATATGTACGACAGGTAAATTGCATGGAGATGGAGTCTGCATGAACCCCCTCTGTCCCTTCCTTTTCTGAAGAATCATCATCAGTAGAAAAGTAAGAAATCTCACTATTTGATTTTCTCCGTCTGGATTCCTTTGGATGAACCTCAAAAGAATGTCTCCCCGACCCAGTGACAGATGGAACCGTGACTTGCTCTCTATTTTCTCCGCAAGCATGTATCATACTGCCTATCTCCTTATGCATGCTTTCTCGACAGGTATTATTACTGGCAGTATGACTTAATTGCTCGTCCCCCGTAAGACTTTTTTCAATAGCATTCGTTCCCTTGTCACCTTCCAAACCTTCCCGGTCTGACCAGCGGGTTCGATTTTCTGAATGGTAGCCTTCCTTTGGAAGCTCCTTACGTTCCCCTTGCACATCCACCACTGATAACTGATCTTTTAACTTAAAGTTTTCTTCTTTTTAGCTTTTCTGATTATCACCTGGCCTGCATCTACTGCCCATTTGACACCATCAAAGTTTCCATCCTTCACAACACTATTATTGGTGTCTGTACCAGTCTGCCAACTCTCACCCATCGTTACTCTCACCGAACTCCGATCATTGCTCTTTTCTTTCATCTTTAAGCCGAATGCAGCACCCTCTACAGGCTGCTTCTGATCATCCCTATCCTTACCCCCCTTCTCCATTGTACCCCTCATTGCATCATCAGGTACTACCTTACTCATATGCTGCATCGGGTCTGACCCCATCCTCACCAGTGTCTTTTCTTGCTCATTAAAATTTTTTTCTAGAATTTGCATGGCACTGTTCGCCATATTTGTCCCCTATTTTTCAGTCCCAGTTGCCCCATCCTCCTTCATTTCTTCTAAAATCTCAAAGGCATTGGATTTCCACACGGGATCTTCTCCTCTACTCTCAACACTGATTTCTCGACCTCGTGAATATTTGGCACCGCTTCTGCCAACCTTTTCTATTTCCACCCACTTCAGATTCTGTTTTCTTTTGTCTACAATTATCGGATCATTCCCTTTATCACCAAGAACCGATTTGGCTGGTACCTCCCGGCATAAGTTATTTTCTGGATTTTTTCTAATCTCCAGATCTCTTTCCTTTCCACCTTCTCTCTCAATCTTCTCCATACCCGTTCTGCCTGGTGGCATATCAGTCTGCTTCCCTTTGCCTTTTGACTGCGATTTTGGCTTATTGCCAAGGACTATACATTCAGCCTCCTTATGCCCTACATGACAGCAGTGCAAACAATAATCCGACATTGACGAGAAATCCACCTTCTGTAAATAACCACCAGTCACCAAACCGGATTTTCGATCCTGTGTTACGATCCATACATGCTCCACTGGTGCTTTCCTACAATCATATTCTACACATACACGGGCTACACTTGGCCTAGATCCCTTTGCAGTTGCTTCATCAACAAACAATGGCTTCCCAATTGTCTTCGCAATCAGCATTAGTGCCGATTTCTCATATAAGTGTGCTCTCAAATTCTGAAAAGAAACCCATACTGGCACCACCGGGGATTCCTTTTCTGCTTCGAAGTCTGGAGACCATTTGAAAATCCGCATCTTTTGATTAGCAATAAACCATGATTGTCTTGTCCAGATGCGGTTAAAATCTTGATCATTTGACAACTGAATAAGAACATGCTTATAATCCAGCCATTTGATTTCATACGCTCCTGCCAAACCAATCCCTCTAAAAGTCGATCTAACATCCTGGAGTTTTGGCATTCGAGTAAACTTACCCACTAAACATAAGTTGAACGACTGAGCCAAAATCTGGATTTCATCATCGTAAAAAGCAACGACAGGCCGATCCTTATACACCATGGGTTCACGATTCATTGGAATCACAGGGGCCTTTTCTCCTTTAGCTATAGAAAGGAAAGACTTCCTTTGAAACCTTGGAGATGTTGGCGGCTGATTTTGGAGGTCAAAAGCATGAAAGCCTCTATTATTGACTAACGACGGATGACTTTTTGCCTCAGCAAAGGTAATATTGGTTCCCTGTTGCAAAGAGGGACAAGAAACAATTGGGGGGGGGGGGGAGGGATGGGAAGGTTCGGCGGCCTACCAACAGCCATCCCGTAGGTTGAAAGAAGTAGGGGGAAGTGCGAAAATTCCAGAGCGTTTTCCAGAGCATTTTTTTTTTAGTTTAGGTTCAGGGTTCAGGGTTCAGAGTTCAGGGTTTCAGGGTTCGGGGTTCGGGGTTCGGGGTCTGGGGTCCGAGGTTCGGGGTTCAGGTTTAGGGTACAGGGTTTAGGGTTTAGGGTTTAAGGTTTAGGGTTCGGGGTTTAGGGTTTAAGGGTTAGGGGTTTGGGGTTTAGGGTTTAGGGTTCAGGGTTCAGGGTTTAGGGTTTAAGGTTTAGGGTTTAGGTTTGAGGTTTTGGGGTTTTGGGGGTTCAGGGTTCAGGGTTCAGGGTTCAGGGTTTAGGGTTTAGGGTTTTTTTTTTTTAAAGCTGGAAGTTCTCGCAGGACCCAGCTATCCTGTTTTTGTTTTATTAATAATCGAAAAAATTAGGAACATAAGGGAGGGGGACATAAACCGGGCCTCCAGAGTTACAAGAGCCTGTAGAAGAATCGAGAAAAATCTAAAAACAAGAAATTCCATTTTACGTGCATAACTATTGATGCAACCGTAAAACAGAAAATCCCTGCTATTACATGTAAATAATAAAAAAATTATAAAGTGATGAAAAGTAAATGAGGAGTACTACTCCTTTACATTTATTTAAATCTAACATATGGTAAATTTGCCTTGTCTAGGTTCAGGATGCCTCGAAGTTCACCATGCGCTTGTGAGAAAACATGGAGATTTTGATGCGTATGCCCACAGTTCGTTAAATAATCAGCAGCTTGGTTCCCTTCCCTGTGAATATGTGATATGCGAAAAGACAAGACTTGTAAACATTTTCTAATAGACTCTAACAAATATCGAATTTTGTAAGAGCCTTTTTGATTTTCCTGTATCATGTGTACTACTACCTTCGCGTCCATTTCTATCCATACCCGAGACGCATTATATTCAATGCATAGACGTAGACCTCTATAAAGCGCCATGAGTTTTGCCTCCAAAGAGTTCTGTGAACCAAAGTTTTCAGAGAAACCAAAAATAAGATTACCTGTATGGTCCCTCACCACACCACCACCTGCCGCATTCTGAAAATCGTCTTTGGAACTACCGTCAACATTCAACTTAAATTCACTTATCAACGGTTTAAGCCAATGAATAATTTTTGGACTATCATGGCTCTTTTCGGAAAATTTAAAGCCCCACTGTATAGCAATATCCACATCCCCTCTCCACTGCCATTTGCTTAATAAACCGCCTTGATACAACTGTTGTAGCATTTTCCTGATCCGCCAAATTATTCTCTCAGGATACATCCCCATGCCCTTATGCTTTGCATCATTTCTTTCAACCCAAAGAAACCAAAAAATCAGCAAAGGCAACAAAACACGAATATGGCCATATCTAGTATAATCCCCGAAATAATACCAAGAGTATAATATATGCATCACAGATCTGGGATTAGATATACAGATTTGAAAAAATTTTGTGAAATACTTCCAAACCTGTTGAGCTATATGACTGTCCCACATAATATGCATTATTGTTTCCTCTGCTCGGCAACATAAACACTTAGATGCTAATTGGAAGCCTTTTGATTTCATCCGTGCCTCCACCGGAATCCAATCATGCACCAGACGCCATAAAAAGAAAGACACAGTAAGTGGTATGCTCTTATGCCAAATAAACTTACCTAATGGATGGGTAGGTTGTTTTTGACGTAAAAGTTCCCATGCACTCTTGGTTGTAAACTCCCCATTTGGTGTTAATGACCAAAAAGCCACATCCTCCTGATTACTGCTGATAGGAATCTGTAAAATCTCATTAATAATATTAGTTAGTAGCACAGCTTCTAGTTTAGCCACATCCCATGTATCTCCATGAAAAAAATAATTAACTTTAATCATAGAATTAGAGAAATTAGGGAAAGACTTTACCAATGGCTCATCTCCTAACCATATATCATACCAAAAAAATAAATCTCCTTTACCAATCCGCCACTTTAACTGCTGCCCAGTTTTTTCTCTACCCCTGATCATACGCTTCCAAATCATCGAATCATGTCGCTTAGGAGAAACTGTGTGTGGATTTTGGCCAGTACAATACTTAGCTTTCATAAATTGTGTCCACAAATTATTGCAAGATTGAAATCTCCACCAAAGTTTGGCTGTAAAAGCCTCACAAACTTCCACCAATTTGCGTATATCCAACCCCCCTTCTGTACTTGGAAAGGCGATATTTTCCCATGCCACCCAATGCAACTTTTTACTATCCTTCGAACCGCCCCACAGAAAAGCATTAAACAGTCTTTCAATTCTGTCAATTACCACCACCGGAGGTTTAAGCACTTGAAGCAAATAAATTGGCAATGATGAAAGAACACTCCTTAATAGAGTGATACGACCTCTTGGAGATAGTATTTTATTTTCCCATCCAGAAATGCGCTCTCTGATCTTACTTATTAAAGAGTCGAAAAGCAATACCTTCTTGGGTCCTTTGTACAGCGGTGCGCCAAGGTATGTGATGGGCAATGATTTTTGGTGAAAACCCGTGGCTTGTGCTATAATCTGGTTCCTTGAGTGGTTCATATTATTTGCTGTGATAAAACAGCTTTTGTGGGGGTTGAGTTTCTGTCCTGAGTTCAGCTCATACTCCTGCAAGAACAATAGCACTTTCTGCAATGCTGCCTTACTCCCATTAGTAAATATCATGATATCATCTGCGAATGCCAGATGACTAATATTGATGGAACAGCCAGTATGATAATGCAGAGACCTGAATTGAGAAAATAAACTGTTTAATCCACGAGATAGATATTCTGCAGCAAGGATGAAAAGCAAGGGAGAAATTGCATCTCCTTGTCTTAGTCTTCTCTCTGATTTAAAATACCCAGTCAGCTGTCCATTAAGCAATAGAGAAAACCAGCAGTTCGAGATGCATCGCTTAATCATTCCTATCCACTGAGAATTGAAGCCGAATTTCTCCATCATCAGATATAGAAAATCCCAGTTTAACCTGTCATATGCTTTCATCATGTCAAGTTTCAAAATTACATTACCTCCTCGGGATTTATGATCCAGTTTACCTATCATCTCCTGAGCTAACAGTATGTTGTCACTGATTAATCTACCGCTCACAAACCCACTTTGGTTTTCAGTTATCAACGAAGGCAGTACAGAGGAGAGACGATTTGCCAGCAGCTTAGTGACAATTTTATTCAAAACCGTGCACAAACTTATTGGACGGAATTCACTCCATTGCATTGCTTCTGGTTTTTTTGGCAGTAGCACCAAAGTTGTTGATGTTACACCTTGTGGTAAGCCTGCACCTTGAAAGAAATCCTGCACAGCAGTGAGAAGGTCATCCGCGATGATATGCCAACAATGCTGGTAAAATAACGAAGAATATCCATCCGGGCCAGTTGCACTATTCTTGTCAATTCCAAACACTGCATCCTTTACTTCACTCATCTTAGGCACTGCGCACAAAAACTCATTGTCATGATCAGTTAATGCACAAGGGATTAAAGAACCGTTGAAGCAGGAATTGTCACATTGTTTCGCCTTTAACAGGCTGGCAAAATAATCTACTGCTGAAGTTTGAATGCTTTTCTGATCCTCCACAACTGTTCCATCACCAGTTTGAATCCAGAAAATTGAGTTCCTTATTCTTTTCTTTTGCACGCGCATGTGGAAAAAACGTGTATTGTTTTTTCCCTCAACCAGCCATTTAACCCCTGCTTTTTGTTGCCAGTACGCTTCTTCAATACTAAGCAGGTGATTAAGTTTTGCATATGAAGCCTGCATGCTCTCACGGTTTGCAGGAGATGGATCATTCTGGAACCATTGTTCACATTCTTCAGCCTGTTTCTCTACTGCTCATAGATTACTAAAGATATCTCCAAAAACAAATTTATTCCACCCTTTTAGCGCCTTTTTAAGTCTTTGTTGTTTGATCCAAAACGCCTTCATGCCTACTTCCTGTATTGGCAGCTTCCAATTGTTAGCAACAAATTCTAGGAAACCATGATGTTTTACCCAACAATGAAGAAACCTAAAAGAAGAAGGTCGTTGCATGGTAGAGGTAGAACACGAAATGAGGAACGGGCAATGGTCAGAGCCATCCCGATTTAGATGCTGGATCCGCGTGGAAGAAAATTGAGATCCCCACTGTAGGTTGTACACAACTCTATCCAACCTTTGAAACATATGAGAGTTAGTCCATGTGAATTTGTTGCCTTCATATCCTGCATCTACTAAACCACAATCAAGAAGGGCTGTTGCAAAATCATCCATAGCACCCGTATGTGGATCCGCCCCAAAGAGTCTCTCTTCCCTGCTTAAAATCACGTTAAAATCGCCGCCAACAAGCCAAGGACCCTGTACCTCATCTGCAATGTGTCTCAAAAAGTCCCATAATATTTGCCGTTCTAGTCTAGTACATTTCGCATAAACAAAGGAAGCTTGAATGGGTGATGGAAGCCATGGAAATGATAGCTGCACATGTAAACACTGGGGATGGTCGAACCTGGTAGTGCATGTGATCCCCTCTATCCAAAATATCCAGATTTTTTGAGAACAGTTAAAAGCCTATATCTAGGGTCACCTATTTATAATAGCTAAGATAAATCCTAATCAAATAATAATTCTAATCCTAATCAAATAATAATTTTAATCCTAAATAAAGACTTAAAGTATTAAATCCTAATAATTATAGGAAAAAGAATCTCAAACTAAATAACATAAAGAAAATAAGATCCTACGCTAAAGAAAATACTAAATAAAATAAAATTCCTAATGTGCCTGCATCAGTCCCCTTGGATTAGAAAAACTCGGCTCCGATGAGTAGGCCTTTATATACTCCTCATAGATATTGGAATCTACTCGTTTCAATTCTTCTTCTGCCATCCAAGTGCTTTCACTAGCAGGTTTACCAAGCCACTTTACTAAAAATCGTCTATATGGTTTCCCTCGTCTAGATCGAACCTCTTTCACATCCAGCACATCTTCAATAACTTCAGCCTTAGCAATTGGAAGGTGCTGAATTTGAGTGTCTATGGTAGATGCAGTCCCATCACATCCATCAAACGGATACAAATCTAAAACATTGAAAATAGGACTGATTTGTAACTCAGGAGGTAGCTCAATTAAGTAGGCATTTGAACTGATTTTCTTTAGCACCTTACAAGGTCCAAACTTTCTAGACTTGAGCTTGTGATAAGTACCTTTAGGAAATCTTTCTTGCCTCAAGTGCACAAGTACTTGATCACCTTCCTCAAATTCTTGCTTACGACGATGTTGATTTACAGTGAAAGAATACTCTGCATTGCTGGCTTTTAAAGCAGCCCTTACCTCTTCATGAATTCTTCGAATATGATCAGCAAATAACTCTCCTTCATTACTCACTCTAGCTTCTTGTGGTAATGGTACTAAATCAAGCACATGTTGAGGTTTTAACCCATATGCAGCCTCAAATGGTGTCTTCTTTATGCTTCGATTGATAGAATTGTTGTAGGCAAATTCAGCTTGGGGTATGACTACATCCCAAGTCTTTGGGTTGTTCTGAACAAGACATCTTAACATATTACCCAAACTTCAATTCACAACTTCTGTTTGACCATCTGTTTGTGGATGGCAAGTACTAGAATACTTCAACTCTGTCCCAAATTTCCTCCACAAAGTTCTCCAAAAATGTCTCATAAACTTCACATCTCTATCAGAAACAATGGAAGTTGGAATTCCATGTAGTCTTACAACCTCACGAAAGAATAATTCAGCAATATGAGTTGCATCAGAAGTCCTAAAACATGGAATAAAATGTGCCATTTTTGAAAACCGATCCACCACCACAAAGATAGAATCAAACCTTTTTGCTGTCTTTGGAAGTCCCAAAACAAAATCCATACTCAAATGAATCCATGGTACATTAGAAAGGCCAAATGGCATCACCAACCATTCAAATAATCCATCCGGAGTTTTGAAGGCTGTTTTCCATTCATCTCCATTCCTCATTCTAATTTGATGATATCCGCTCTTCAAATCGATCTTTGAAAACACTCTTGAACCAGCTAATTGATCAAGCATCTCGTCCAATCGAGGAATGGGAAATCGATATTTGATCGTAATTTTATTTATAGCACGGCTGTCGACACACATCCTCCATGAACCATCTTTCTTAGGAGCTAACAAAGCTGGGCAAGCACAAGGACTTTTACTTTCACGCACTAGACCATTTTCCAACAACTTCTCAACTTGTCTTTGTACCTCAGCTCGCTGCATAGGTGGCATTCTATATGTTGGCAGATTTGGTAATGATGCTCTCGGTACTAAATCGATTGCATGTTGGATGTTCCGTAGAGGTGGTAGACTTTTTGGCAAATCCTCATTGACCAATTCTCTAAACTCCTTCAATAGCTGCTGAATTTTGATTGGATATTCAGGAGATTTACCCATCTGATCGTTCTTCAAATGCTTAGTTACCAAGGCATACATAATGCCCATCTCACTACTTTTAGCTTCAAAATTTTCAGCAAATAAATACCCAGTAATTTTGCTGATTTTGCTGTTTGTAGGGCTTGAAGTTGCTGATTTCTTAGTCTCTTCTTTAAGAGGATATAAAGTATACCTCTTGTTATCTTTGTAGAAAGAATATGTATTTATCTAGGGTTCGGGGTTCGGGGTTTGGGGTTTGAGGTTTTGGGTTTTGGGGTTTCGGGGTTTGGGGTTCGGGTTCAGGGTTCAGGGTTTAGGGTTCAGGGTTCAGGGTTTAGGGTTCAGGGTTCAGGGTTTTTTTTTTTAAACTGGAAATTCTCGCAGGGCCCAGCTACCCTGTGGTCATTTTATTAAAAGATCGAAAAAATTAAGTACAAGAAGGAGGGGGACGTATACCGAACCTCCAGAGTTACAAGTGATCGAGAGAGATGAATAATAATACCTAGATAGGAATGTTTTGTTTTACGTGTATATTTTTGAATGCTAGCATAAAACAAAAATAATTCCTTATTACAAGAGTCTAGAAAATAAACAAAATAAAATTGAAAATTAATTAGGAGTACTACTCCTTTACATTTATTTAAAACGAACATAAGGTAAATTCATTTTATCTAATTTAATGATGCCTCTGAAGTGACCTTCTGCTTGTGTAAACACTTTCAGGTTTTGATGCATATGCCCTTGATTGGAGAGAAAATCTGCAACCCGATTCCCTTCTCTATGAATATGTGATATCCGAAATGTGAGTCCATTCAAGCATTTGCGGATATAAGCCAACAAATATCGAGTCTGATATGAACCTTGATGCCCCTTATGTATCATATGCACAACTATATTTGCATCCATTTCTATCCAAATATTAGACACTTTGTATTCATGGCATAATAATAATCCTCTATGCAGCGCCATTAACTTTGCTTGTACAGAATTAGCAGGTCCAAAATTTTCAGAAAAACCAAAAATCATATTACCTGTCTGATCATGAAGAAGTCCCCCACCAGCAGCATTCTGAAAATTATCTTTGGAACTACCATCTACATTCAACTTGAATTCACCTGCCAATGGTTTATGCCACAAAATAATTTTAGGAGCAATAGGTGTTTTTTGCTCAAAGTGTAAACCCCACATTCGTGCCATTTGAAAATCTCCTTTCCACTGCCAAAGCTAAAACTGTCCTCCACAAAATAATTGGTATATAAGTTTCAATATACGCCAAATCACCCTGTTAGGATACATGCCCATACCCCTATGTTTAGCATCATTTCGCTCAATCCATAGGAACCAAAAAATAAAGACAGGTATAAGTGTGCGTATATGGCCCGGCTTCACGTAATCCCCAGAATACATCCATGCCCATATTATCTGTGTAACATTTTACGGGTGAATAACATTGATTTGAAAGAGTTTTTCAAAGTAATTCCACACCTGTTTAGCCACTTTGTTCTCCCACATCACATGAAAAAGAGTTTCCTCCGATGCACAACATTGGCATTTGGACGCAAACTAGAATCCTTTCCTCTTCAATCTCATCTCTACTGGAATCCAGTCTCGAATTAGCCGCCAAAGGAAAAATGATGTTGTTAAGGGGATACAGCGATGCCAAATAATATTCCCAACTTGGTTAGTTGAATGTCGTTTCCGGATCAATTCCCATCCACTTTTTGTAGTAAACTGCCCATCTGAAGATGGAACCCAAAATGCGGTATCTGCATTCAACGTATCAACCGGAATCTTCAATATCTCCCCAATAACGTCAACGGGCAAAACCATTTTCAACTTTTGTATATCCCATTTACCCCTGTCAAAAAAATAACAAACTTTTGTCACCGATGCATAAAATGAAGGAAATCGAGTTACCAAAGGTTCGTCCCCCATCCAGCAGTCATGCCAGAAAAACAACTGGCCTGTCCCAATTCGCCATCTTATGTTTCGATCAGTCACCGTTCGACACATAAGCATACGTTTCCAAATCATTGAATCATGAAGCTTCGGTTGCACTTGTCCTGGGATCTGTCCCTTACAATATTTCTGTCTCATAAATTGTGCCCAAAGGCTGTTGCAGGTCTGAAATCTCCACCACAATTTCATCCCAAAAGCTTCACAAACATCATCAATACTTCGAATATCTAATCCACCTTAAGTAGAAGGAAATGTGACTTTTTGCCAAGAAGTCCAGTGCATCCTTTTATTACCTGATGAATCTCCCCATAAGAAGCTGTTAAACAATCTCTCAATTTTGTCAACAACACAAACAGGAGGCTTGAGGACTTGAAGCAAATAAATGGGTAAAGAGGATAGCACACTTCGTAACAAAGTAATACGACCGCCTGGGGATAAAATTTTGTTCTCCCAACCTGTAATACGCTCCCTAATTTTTTTCACTAGATCATCAAACAAAGCACCTTTTTTTGGACCTTTGTAGAGTGGAGCACCCAAATAAGTGATAGGAAGACAACGATGGTTGAAACCTGTAGTCTGAGATATGATTTGGCGTCTGGAAAGTGCTACATTCCTATGTGTAATGAAGCAACTTTTTTGGTGATTAACACGTTGTCCAGATACCTCCTCGTATTCCTGCAAGAATGATAAAACTTTTTGCAATGATGACTTGGCACCATTAGCAAAAATTAGCACATCGTCCGCAAAGGCAAGGTGGCTTACTACCATCGAGCAGTTTGACCAATATTGAATAGAAGGATATTGTGTATAAAGGTTATTTAAACCTCTAGATAGATACTCTGCTGCCAAGACAAAGAGCTGAGGAGAAATGGAATCACCTTGACGCAACCCTCTCCCAGACTTGAAGTATCCTGCAGTCCTCCTATTAATCAAAACTGAAAACCAGCAATTGGCTATACATCTTCTAATCATATCAATCCACTTGGGACAGAATCCGAATTGTTGGAGCATTTTATAGAGAAATTGCCATTCCAGACGGTCATAGGCTTTCATCATGTCCAATTTAATGGCAATATTTCCTCCTCTCACCTTTTGGTCAAGTCTACCAATGAGTTCTTGAGCAAGCAGTATGTTACACTAATCAACCGTCCTCCCACAAAACCACTTTGATTCTCTGTGATTATAGAAGGCAGGATCTTTCCCAGCCGATTTGCCAATATTTTTGTCACAATTTTATTCAAAACCGTGCACAAACTGATTGGCCTAAAATCAGTCCACCTCGATGCATTAACAGTTTTGGGCAACAGCACAATTGTAGTCGAAGGAACTCCCCTTGGTAAGTCTGCACCGTTAAAAAAATCAACCACTGCTTCATGCAAATCTGCTGCTATAATGCTCCAGCACTGTTGATAAAAATAAGAAGAAAATCCATCCGGACCAGCAACGCTCTCTTTATCAATATCAAAAACAGCTGTTTTGATTTCTTCTAGCGATGGCACCACACATAATAGTAGGGATGAGAGATGCATTAAACCTGACCATGTCAAATTGTTCTGCCTGCATGAGAGAGGAGAAAAAAGCTACTGCCGACTCCTGTATTGCCTCTGGATCCTCCAGCCATTCACCAGTCGGGTTTTCTATTTTGAAAATGTGGCTTCTAACTCTCTTCTCTTGTACACGCATGTGGAAAAATCTGGTATTCCTCTCACCTTCTACAATCCATTTTATCCCTGCTTTTTGCTGCCAGAATGCTTCTTCTACGCTAAGCATTTTATTTAGTTGTGCATATGACTTGTTCAAGGCTATTCTGTTAGTCATGGATTGCTCCTGTTGATACCGAATCTCACTAACCTGAGCCTGCTTTTCTGCCTCTTTTAAATTCTGGAATATATCTCCGAACACAACTTTATTCCACTATTTAAGTTGATGTTTCAACCGAAGCTGTTTTCGCCAAAATGCTACCACGCCTGTTCCTTCTACAGGTTGTTGCCAGTTACTTTTAACAAATTGTTGAAACTCATGGTGGTGGACCCATGCATGTAAAAAACGGAAGGATGATGGGAGCTTCTCCATATACCGTGAGCAAGAGATTAATATAGGACAGTGGTCTGATCCATCTCTGTTCAGATGTTGTATCCGGGTGATAGGCAAATACGCTAACCATTGGTGATTATACGTTACTCTATCCAACCTCTGAAACATGTGCTTATTTGTCCATGTGTATAGACTACCTTCAAACCCACCATCTACTAATCCACAATCTAGCAGGGCTGTAGCAAAGTCCTCCATAGAACCGCTATGTGGGTTTGCACTATTCAACCTCTCTTCCTGCTTCAATATGACATTAAAGTCTCCCCCTACTAACCATGGACCTTTAATATCTACAGACAAAGCTCTCAAACAATTCCAAAGGGGTATTCTTTCAGATCTTGTGCACTTAGCATAAACAAATGTAGCAAATATGGGAGAATCCAGCCACGAAATTGAACAACTGACATGCAAGCACTGGTTATGATCAAACAAAACCTCACAATGAATATCGTATGAATGAAAAAGCCAGATTTTCTGGGAGCAGTTAGAAAATACTTTCTCATAGCCCAACTTCCTTCTAAAAAAATCCGCTCTACTCCCGTCCACCATAGGTTCCATAATGGCAAGCAATTTTATTTTGTGTATAAGTTGCAGCTTTTTAATTCTTCTTTGTATTACCTGCCCTGAGATTCCTCTCACATTCCATATTAAAGCACTAATCATTTAAGAGGCGTGGCAGAAAAGCATACTGAAATGGAGTCATTATCTGAATCTCCATCTTTCTCTCCCATGTCATGGACATTCTCCCAGATGGCTCGAAACATTCTCCCACGGATAGCTGCCCCAAACAGCCGTGATGAGTCAGGTTCTGTTCCCGTTCAAATAGACCTGTTCTTTCCACTTCTGCATGGTTATTTTCTCCACTGCCTTCCACGAACACAGCTCCTATATCCATCTGTTGCATAGCATCCTGTTTCTCTTTCTACCGATTAAAAAACGATTTCAGCGTCATTAGAAATTCCTGCTCCCTTACATCATTCTGCTGTTTGCTTACATCCATGACTGCCACATTCTGAACCTTCTGCACCTTCTCAAGAAACCGCTGGTCCATCCCATTAATTAAAGCTTCTGACTGGGCAATTGGCTCCACAAAATTATTAAAATTAATTTTATTTGTACCAGATGTCCCATCCATGCTTGTTGAATCTGCATCCCTTACTGCCACTTGTGCGGATGGCTCACTATAATAATTATTTTTCAAATTTTTGCATGCAGTTTTCGCCCGTGAACTCACCCCTTCCCTATTTTTTGAAAGCTGCTTTCCATCCCCCTGCCACAATGCTTTATTTTCCTGCAGCAACATCACATCAGCCTCCCTATGCATTATTACTTTTTTGTCCGGCACTCCTACAGTTTCCTGCAAACAGACCCCTTCACCCTGCATGCTAACTGATGCTGCATGCCCATTCTTACTTACTCCTTGGTTTACCATTTCATCACTCGCATGCACCGAAATTTGAGCAGACCCATTAGCCATATCCTACTCTGAACCCGTACCCCCAACAGGCATTATCAGTACCTGCGTTCTCTCTCCATGTAACTGCTCAACCTCTGTCTCATGCACGTAAAGCTTGCCCTATGCGCACACTGCTTTCCAGTCCATTTTTGCATTCAGTGTTCTCACGCCTATTCCCGCAACACTCACCAGTTGCAAACCTCCACAACCCTAACCCTTGGGCTCAGTAAATAATTCTTTTTCTCCTATCAAACCTGCACCTACATCCTGAATTCTTCCTTCTTCATTATCCATCATTCCTTCTTCTGCATGCTGTCTTTTAACATTTGTCAAACACCAAATAACAGCATTTGACTTATTCTCGTCCAGCACCTCCCCTCCATTCACCTCCGGTATCTGCTGCTGCTTCGCTGAATCCAGCGCTTCACTATCCTTTCTCCATCCTGTCTGTATCCCGCGAAAATCAAGCCTCTCCTTCAAAAAATTTGTTTCTCCCTTTCTGTTCCCGTTCACGTCCTCTGATATTGTTTGAATCCCTAACCCCCTCTCAGAAAACGGTTGCCCATTCCCCTGCTCAACTGCTGCGGCCAGTGCCCGAGCCTCAATGAAAAAATTTTTTTTACCCACACAACCTGCACCTGCATACTCAAAGTTTTGTTGCCACGTCCCATCAGCTTTTTCATTTGAAATTTGCAGTCCTTCCTCCCTCCGAAAGTCTGCTACCTGCTGTACCGCGTCAGGCACTATTGTCCCATCCGCTGCCTCCGAATCTGCACCCCCTACATGGACTGACAGCCACTTAACCCTCTCTTCCAGGAGTGTAGCTTGCGGGCCCTGCTCACCATGCACGTACAACACAGTATTCATGCCACCCTCTGCGTTTAATGTTCTCGCACCTATTTCCACAACACCCACCAGATGCGCAACTCCACTGTCCCGCAGTTCTTCATTCATCATTCCAGGTCGCTGTTTTTCCTCTCCATTTTGGATTTTACAAACACCAGGCTGCACTTTTATCATAATCACCTTTTCCACATTATCTCCATTCACCGCTTTTGGTTGCTGTTGCTTGCCATCCCAATTTTGTGGGACTCTTACAGCTATGAATTTCAAAAAATCCCATAAATCCCTCCTTTTCCACCGGTGACAATTAGCATAAATAATAAATGTTTGGTACAAAAAAAACCATGGAAAAAAGATTTGAACGCATAAGCAATGGTCATTATCCTGTAGAACCGACCAAGAAGCCACATTCTGCCAAGAAATCCAATTATCTATATAGCAGTTGCAAATCTCTCCCTCAAAATGCAGTTTTCTCCTATAACAAGGAAGTTTAGAATTATCAACCATTACCACCAATAAGACTAACTGCTTAACAATCCAGATGAGTTTACTGATCATGGATATGTACGACAGGTAAATTGCATGGAGATGGAGTCTGCATTGACCCCCTCTGTCCCTTCCTTTTCTGAAGAATCATCATCAGTAGAAAAGTAAGAAATCTCACTATCTGATTTTCTCCGTCTGGATTCCTTTGGATGAACCTCAAAAGAATGACTCCCCGACCCAATGACAAATGGAACCGTGACTTGCTCTCTATTTTCTCCGCATTCATGTATTGTACTGCCTATCTCCTTGTGCATGCTTTCTCGACAGGTATTATTACTAGCTGTATGACTTAATTGCTCGTCCCCCGTAATACTTTTTTCAATATCATTCGTTCCTTTGTCACCTTCCAAACCTTCCCGATCTGACCAGCGGGTTCGATTTTCTGAAAGGTAACCTTCCTCCGGAAGCTCCTTACGTTCCCCTTGTACATCCACCATTGATAACCGATCTTCTAACTTAAAGTTTTTCTTTTTTTTTTAGCTTTTCTGATTGTCACCTGGCCTGCATCTACTGCCCATTTGACACCATCAAAGTTTCCATCTTTCTCAACACTATTATTAGTGTCTGCATCAGTCTGCCAACTCTCACCCATCGTTGCTCTCACCGAACTCCTATCATTGCTCTTTTCTTTCATCTTTAAGCCAAATGCAGCACCCTCTACAGGCTGCTTTTGAGCATCCCTATCCTTACCCTCATTCTCCTGTGTACCCCTCCTTGCATCTTTGGACCCCATCCTCACCAATGTCTTTTCTTGCTCATTAAACTTTTTTCTAGAATTTGCATGGCACTGTTCTCCATATTTGCCCCTTGTTTTTCAGTTCCAAGTGCCCCATCCTCCTCCATTCCTTCTAAAATTTCAAAGGCATTGGATTTTCGCATGGGATCTACTCCACTACTCTCAAAACTGATTTCCCGACCTCGTGAATCTTTGGCACCGCTTCTGCCAACCTTCTCTACCTCCACCCACTTCAGATTCTGTTTTTTTGTGTCTACAATTATCGGATCCTTCCCTTTATCACCAAGAACCGATTTGCCTGGTACCTTCCGGCGTAAGTTGTTTTCTGGATTTTTTCTAATCTCCAGATCTCTCTCTTTTCCACCTTCTCTTTCCATCTTCTCCATACCCGTTCGGCCTGGTGGCATTTCAGTCTGCTTCCCTTTGCCTTTTGACTGCGATTTGGGCTTATTGCCAAGTACTATACATTCAGCCTCCTTATGCCCGACATGACAGCAGTGCAAACAATAATCCGGCATCGATGAGAAATCCACCTTTTATAAATAACCACCAGTCACCATACCGGTTTTGCGATCTTGTGTTACGATCCAGACATGCTCCACTAATGCCTTCCTACAATCATATTCTACACATACACGAGCTACACTTGGCCTAGATCCCTTTGCAGTTGCTTTATCAACAAACAATGGCTTCCCAATTGTCTTCGCAATCAGCATTAGTGCCGATTTCTCATACAAGTGTGCTCTCAGATTCGAAAAAGAAACCCATACTGGTACCACCGGGGATTCCTTTTCTGCCTCGAAGTCCGGAGACCATTTGAAAATCCGCATCTTTTGATTAGCAATAAACCAAGATTGTCTTGTCCAGATGCGGTTAAAATCTTGATCATTTGACAACTGAATAAGAACATGCTTATAATCCAGCCATTTGATTTCATATGCCCCTGCCAAACCAATCCCTCTAAAAGCCGATCTAACATCCTGGAGTTTTGGCATTCGAGTAAACTTGCCCACTAAACATAAGTTGAACGGCTGAGCCAAAATCTGGATTTCATCATCGTAAAAAGCTACGGCAAGCCGATCCTTATACACCATGGGTTCACAATTCATTGGAATCACAATGGCCTTTTCTCCTTTAGCTATAGAAAGGAAAGACTTCCTTTGAAACCTTGGAGATGTTGGCGGCAGATTTTGGAGGTCAAAAGCATGAGAGCCTCCATTGTTGACTGACGACGCATGACTTTTTGCCTCAGCAAAGGCAATATTGGTTCCCTGTTGCAAAGAAGGACAAGAAACAATTGGGGGGGAGGGATGGGAAGGTCCGGCGGCCTACCAGCAGCCATCCCGTAGGTTGGAGGAAGTGGAGGGAAGTGCAAAAATTCCAGAGCGTTTTCCAGAGCATTTTTTTTTTGGTTTTTCGGGGTTCGGGGTTCAGGGTCTGGGTTTAGCGTTTAGGGTTCGGGGTTTAGGGTTCGGGGTTCAAGGTTTTGGGGTTTGGGGTTTTGGGGTTCGGGGTTCGGGGTTTGGGGGTTCGGGGTTTGGGGTTTGGGGTTTGGGGTTTCGAGTTTTGGGTTCAGGGTTTAGGGTTCAAGGTTCAGGGTTTAGGGTTTTTTAGGGTTTAGGGTTTAGGGTTTAGAGTTCAAGGTTCAAGGTTCAGGGTTAGGGGTTTAGGTTTCAGGGTTCAGGGTTCAGGGTTCAGGGTTCAGGGTTTCAGGGTTCATGGTTCAGGGTTCAGGGTTCAGGGTTTAGGGTTTTTGGGTTTAGGGTTTAGGGTTTAGGGTTTCAGGGTTCAGGGTTCAGGGTTCAGGGTTCAGGGTTCAGGGTTCAAGGGTTTGGGGGTTTGGGGGTCGGGGGTTTAGGGTTCAGGGTTCAGGGTTTTTTTTTTTTTTTTTACTGGAAGTTCTCGCAGGACCCAGCTATCCTGTTTTTGTTTTATTAATAATTGAAAAAATTAGGAACATAAGGGAGGGGGATATAAACCGGACCTTCAGAGTTACATGAGCCTGTAGAAAAATCGAGAAAGATCTAGAACAAGAATTTTCATTTTACGTGCATACCTATTGATGCTACCGTAAAACAGAAAATCCTTGCTATTACATGTGATTAATGAAAAAAATTATAAAGTAATGAAAAGTAAATGAGGAGTACTACTCCTTTACATTTATTTGAATCTAACATATGGTAAATTTGCCTTGTCTAGGTTCAGCATGCCTCGGAGTTGACCGTGCGCTTGTGAAAAAACATGTAGATTTTGATGCGTATGCCCACAGTTCGATAAATAATCGGCAGCTTGGTTCCCTTCTCTGTGAATATGTGATATGCGAAAAGACAGGACTTGCAAACATTTTCTAATAGACTCTAACAAATAACGAATTTTGTATGAGCCTTTTTGATTTTCCTGTATCATGTGTACTACTACCTTCGCGTCCATTTCTATCCATACTCGTGACACATTATATTCAATGCATAGACGTAAACCTCTGTAAAGCGCCATGAGTTCTGCCTGCAATGAGTTCTGTAAACCAAAGTTTTCAGAGAAACCAAAAAGAAGATTACCTGTATGGTCCCTCACCACACCACCACCAGTCGCATTCTGAAAATCGTCTTTGGAACTACCGTCAACATTCAACTTAAATTCACTTATCAACGGTTTGAGCCAATGAATAATTTTTGGGCTTTCATGGCTCTCTTTGGCAAATTTAAATCCCCACTGTATAGCAATATCCACATCCCCTTTCCACTGCCATTTGTTTAATAAACCGCCTTGATACAGCTGTTGTAGCATTTTCCTGATCCGCCATATTATTCTCTCAGGATACATCCCCATTCCCCTATGCTTTGCATCATTTCTTTCAACCCAGATAAACCAAAAAACCAGCAAAGGCAACAAAACACGAATGTGGCCATATCTAGTATAATCCCCAGAATAATACCAAGAGTATAATATATGCATCACAGATCTGGGATTAAATATACTGATTTGAAAAAACTTTGAGAAATACTTCCAAACCTGTTGAGCTACTTGACTGTCCCACATAATATGCATTATTGTCTCCTCTGCTCGGCAACATAAACACTTAGATGCTAATTGGAATCCTTTTGTTTTCATCCGTGCCTCCACCGGAATCCAATCATGCACCAAACGCCATAAAAAGAAATACACAGTAAGTGGTATGCTCTTATGCCAAATAAACTTACCTAATGGATGGGTAGGTTGTTTTTGGCGTAATAACTCCCATGCACTCTTGGTTGTAAACTCCCCATTTGGTGTTAATGACCAAAAAGCCACATCCTCTTGATTACTACTGATAGGAATCTGTAAAATCTCATTAACTATATTAGCTGGTAGCACAGCTTCTAGTTTAGCCACATCCCATGTATCTCCATGAAAAAAATAATTAACTTTAATCATAGAATTAGAGAAATTAGGGAAAGATTTGACCAATGGCTCATCTCCGAACCATATATCATACCAAAAGAATAAATCTCCTTTACCTATCCGCCACTTTAACTGCTGTCCAGTTTGTTCTCTACCCCCGATCATACGCTTCCACATCATCGAATCATGTGGCTTAGGAGAAACTGTGTGAAGATTTTGGCCAGTACAATACTTAGCTTTCATAAACTGTGTCCACAAATTGTTGCAAGACTGAAATCTCCACCAAAGTTTGGCTGTGAAAGCATCACAAACTTCCGCCAATTTTCGTATATCCAACCCCCCTTCTGTACTTGGAAAAGCTATATTTTCCCATGCCACCCAATGCAACTTTTTACTATCCTTCGAATCTCCCCATAGAAAAGCATTAAACAGTCTTTCAATTCTGTCAATTACCACTGCCAGTGGGGAGATTCAAGTGCTTGGAAAAGTTTAGGGTTTAGGGTTTAGGGTTTAGGGTTCAGCAGGGTTCAGGGTTCAGGGTTCGGGGGTTCGGGGTTCGGGGTTCAGGGGGTCGGGGTTCGGGGTTCGGGGGTCGGGGTTCGGGGTTCGGGGTTCGGGGTTCGGGGTTCGAGGTTTCAGGTTCGGGGTTCGGGGTTCGGGGTTCGGGGTTCGGGGTTGAGGGTTCGGGGTTGAGGGTTCGGGGTTCGGGGTTCGGGGTTCGGGGTTCGGGGTTCGGGGTTCGAGGTTCGGGGTTTAGGGTTCAGGGTTCAGGGTTCAGGGTTCAGGGTTCAGGGTTCAGGGTTCAGGGTTTGGGGTTTGGGGTTTGGGGTTTGGGGTTTTGGGGGTTCAGGGTTCAGGGTTCAGGGTTCAGGGTTCAGGGTTTAGGGTTTAGGGTTTAGGGTTTAGGGTTTAGGGTTTAGGGTTTAGGGTTTAGGGTTTAGGGTTTAGGGTTTAGGGTTTAGGGTTTTAGGGTTTAGGGTTTAGGGTTTAGGGTTTAGGGTTTAGGGTTTAGGGTTTAGGGTTTTTTTTTTTTTTTTTATGCTGGAAGTTCTCGCAGGACCCAGCTATCCTGTTTTTGTTTTATTAATAGTCGGAAAAATTAAGAACATGAGGGAGGGGGACATAAACCGGACCTCCAGAGTTACAAGAGTCTGTAGAAGAATCAATAAAAATCTAAAAACAGGAAATTCCATTTTACGTGCATAACTATTAATGCTACCGTAAAACAAAAAATCCCTGTTGTTACATGTGATTGATAAAGAAATAAAACTATAAAGTGATAAAAAGTAAATGAGGAGTACTACTCCTTTACATTTATTTAAATCTAACATATGGTAAATTTGTCTTATCTAATCTCAGGATACCTCGGAGTTCTCCTTGCGCCTGTGAGAAGACATGAAGATTCTGATGCGTATGCCCAACATTCGACAAGTAATCAGCAGCTTGGTTTCCTTCCCTGTGGATATGCGATATACGAAAAGACAAAACCTGCAAGCATTTTTTGATAGACTCTAACAAATAACGTGTTTTGTATGAGCCTTTTTGATTTTCTTGTATCATGTGTATGACTACCATCGCATCCATCTCTATCCAAATTCTAAACACATTATGTTCAATGCATAATCTCAAACCTCTATAAAGTGCCATTAACTCTGCCTGCAGCGAATTTTGAGGGCCGAAGTTTTCTGAGAACCCAAAAATGAGATTACTTGCATAGTCTCGTAATACACCACCACCAGCAGCATTCTGATATTCGTCTTTCGAACTACCATCTACATTTAATTTTAGTTCACCTCTCAATGGCTTAGACCAATAAATAATCTTTGGAGGAACATATACCTTTCGTTCAAATCGAATCCCCCATTGCATAGCAACATCTGTATCTCCTTTCCATTGCCATTGATGTAGCAAGTTCCCCTGAAATAACTGTCTTAACATTTTCATGATTCGCCAAATAATTCTATCAGAATTCATGCCAATTCCTCTATGCTTTGCATCATTTCTTTCAACCCAAATAAACCAAAAAATCAGCAGAGGCAATAATATTCGGATATGACCAGGTTTAACATAATCCCCAGAATAACACCAACAGTGAAAAATATGCATAATAGTTCTAGGATTATGAACATATATTTGAAAGAATTTTGTAAAATAAGACCAAACCTTTTGTGCAATCAACCCACTCCAAAAAACATGTATAACTGTCTCCTCTGATCGACAACATAGACATTTAGAGGCTAACTGGAAACCTTTTGTTTTCATCCTTAGCTCCACAGGAATCCAATTATTCACTAAACGCCATAGGAAAAAAGAAACAGTAAGGGGAATACTTTTGTGCCAAATAAACTTCCCCAAGGGATGAGATGCTTTCCTTTGACGAAGTAAATCCCATGCACTCTTTGTAGAAAAATCTCCATTAGGTGTTAGAGCCCAATACGCCAAGTCCTCCTGTGTCTGGCTGATAGGTATTTTCAGAATTTCATTAACAATGGAAGTTGGTAAAACAACTCTCAATTTGTCCTCATCCCAACCATTACCATGAAAAAAATAATTCACTTTGATCATAGAGTTGGAGAAGGCAGGGAAAGAGTTTACCAATGGTGCATCACCGAGCCAAATATCTTGCCAAAAAAATAAATCACCCTTTCCGATCTTCCACCTTATTTGATGCCCAACTATGTCTCTTCCTCTGATCATTCTCTTCCATGTAAGGGAGTCGTGTGGTTTTGGGTTGATCTGATGAGGAATTTGGCCCATAAAATATTTAGCTTTCATGAATTGTGTCCACAGATTATTGCAAGACTGAAATCTCCACCAAAGTTTAGCAGTAAAAGCCTCACAAACGTCCGCCAAATTGCGTAAATCCAAACCCCCTTCTGTACTTGGATAGGCTATCTTTTCCCATGACGCCCAATGCAACTTTTTACTATCCTTCGAACCTCCCCACAGAAAAGCATTAAACAGTTTTTCAATTCTCTCAATTACCACAACTGGAGGTTTTAGCACTTGGAGCAAATAAATTGGTAACGATGAAAGAACACTCCTTAATAGAGTGAGTCGACCCCCTGGGGATAGTATTTTATTTTCCCATCCAGAAATGCGCTCTCTGATCTTACTTATTAAAGAATCAAAAAGTAATACCTTCTTGGGTCCTTTGTATAGTGGTGCACCAAGGTATGTGATGGGTAAAGATTTCTGGTGAAAACCCGTGGCTTGTGCTATAACTTGATTTCTCGAGTGGCTCATATTATTTGCTGTAATAAAGCAGCTTTTGTGGGGGTTGAGTTTCTGTCCCGAGTTCATCTCATACTCCTGCAAGAACAATAGCACTTTCTGCAATGCTGCCTTACTCCCATTAGTAAATATCATGATATCATCTGCGAATGCCAGATGACTAATATTGATGGAACATCCAGTATGATAATGCAGAGACCTGAATTGAGAAAATAAACTGTTTAATCCATGAGACAAATATTCTGCAGCAAGGATGAAAAGCAAGGGAGAAATAGCATCTCCTTGTCTTAGTCCTCTCTCTGATTTAAAATACCCAGTCAGCTGTCCATTGAGCAATAGAGAAAACCAGCAGTTCGAGATGCATCTCTTAATCATTCCTATCCACTGAGAATTGAAGCCGAATTTCTCCATCATCAGATATAGAAAATCCCAATTTAACCTGTCATATGCTTTCATCATGTCAAGTTTCAAAACTACATTACCTCCTCGGGATTTATGATCCAGTTTACCTATCATCTCCTGGGCTAACAATATGTTGTCACTGATTAATCTACCGCTCACAAACCCACTTTGGTTTTCAGTTATCAGTGAAGGCAGCACTGAAGAGAGACGATTTGCCAGCAGCTTAGTAACAATCTTATTCAAAACCGTGCACAAACTTATTGGACGGAATTCACTCCATTGCATTGCTTCTGGTTTTTTTGGCAGCAGCACCAAAGTTGTTGAAGTTACACCTTGTGGTAAGCCTGCACCTTGAAAGAAATCCTGCACAGCAGCAAGAAGATCATCCGCGATGATATGCCAACAATGCTGATAAAATAACGAAGAATATCCATCCGGGCCAGCTGCACTATTCTTGTCGATTCCAAACACTGCATCCTTTACTTCACTCATCTTTGGCATTGCGCATAAAAACTCATTATCATGATCTGTTAATGCACAAGGGATTAAAGAACCGTTGAAGCAGGAATTGTCACATTGTTCTGCCTTTAACAGGCTAGCAAAATAATCTACTGCTGAAGTTTTCATGCTTTCCTGATCCTCCACAACTGTTCCATCACCAGTTTGAATCCGGAAAATTGAGTTCCTTATTCTTTTCTTTTGCATGCGCATGTGGAAAAAACGTGTATTGTTTTCTCCCTCAACCAGCCACTTAACCCCTGCTTTTTGTTGCCAGTACGCTTCTTCAATACTAAGCATGTGATTAAGTTTTGCATATGAAGCCTGCATGCTCTCACGGTTTGCAGGAGATGGATCATTCTGGAACCATTGTTCACATTCTTCAGCCTGTTTCTCTGCTGCTCGTAGATTACTAAAGATATCTCCAAAAACAAATTTATTCCACCCTTTTAGCGCCTTTTTCAGTCTTTGTTGTTTGATCCAAAACGCCTTCATGCCTACTTCCTGCGTTGGCAGCTTCCAATTGTTAGCAACAAACTCTAGGAAACCATGGTGTTTTACCCAACAATGAAGAAACCTAAAAGACGAAGGTCGCTGCATGATAGAGGTAGAACACGAAATGAGGAGCGGGCAATGGTCAGAGCCATCCCGATTTAGATGTTGGATCCGCGTGGAAGAAAATTGAGATCCCCACTGTAGGTTGCACACAACTCTATCCAACCTTTGAAACATACGAGAGTTAGTCCATGTGAATTTGTTGCCTTCATATCCTGCATCTACCAGACCACAATCAAGAAGGGCTGTTGCAAAATCATCCATAGCACCCGTATATGGATCCGCCCCAAAGAGTCTCTCTTCCCTGCTTAAAATCACGTTAAAATCACCACCAGCAAGCCAAGGACCCTGTACCTCATCTGCAATGTGTCTCAAAAAATCCCATAGTACTTGCCTTTCCAGTCTAGTACATTTCGCATAAACAAAGGAAGCTTGAATGGGTGATGAAAGCCATGGAAATGATAGCTGCACATGTAAACACTGGGGATGGTCGAACCTGGTAGTGCATGTGATCCCTTCCATCCAGAATATCCAGATCTTTTGAGAACAGTTAAAAGCTGCCCCATCAAATCCTAACTTCCTTCTGAAAAATTCTATTTTGGATACACAAACCATTGGTTCCAGTACCACTAAAACCTTTATTTGGTGCATCATCTGTAGCTTTTTAACACGCCTTTGAACTACTCTTCCAGCTACTCCCCTCACATTCCACACAAGTGCACTAATCATAATTGAGATATAACTGCAAGCTCACCGAGAATGGTATCTCCAAGATCCCATTTTTTTCTTGTAACTCCAACGCAGTATCGGGATGCCTCCTTCATCCCTCCAGCTTGTGCACGTCCAGTTCTAAAAAAATGCATGCCCGATGCAGACCCCAAGAGGAGAGGGTTCGCTTCAATTCCATCCATCTTTTCATCGGAATAAATTATTTTTGAGTTAACCCCAATATATCCCCAATGTTCCCGCATGTGACATTCACTCCTTTCAATTATTGGACGGTATTGTACACTTTCTACAACCATTTCCACTGGCTCATTTTGTCCCTCTGGCAACTGCCGTACTTCTCCCAGCTGAAAATCTGTTACCAGCACCGAAGGCCCACTTAAATAATTTTTTAAGATCTTATCAACCTTTTTCTGCAGTACCGTCCCATCCGTTTCAGCAGAAAGTATTAATTCCGTGTCCCTTACTCCCGTGACTTCACCTCCATGTACGTAGAGGGTTGGACAAAAAATTAATCTCCCTACTGCTGATAAATCTTCAGCCACCGTAGGTTCCACCGTATGTCGCAGTGGTTCCGCTTTAATTCCATGCACTTCAACATAACAGCATCCTTGATGAAACAGGTCCTGTTCCTTTTCGAATAGCTCCATGCTTTCCACTTCTTCAGGGTTAGTCGCTCCACTGCCTTCCACGACCACAGCTCCTAAATCCGTTTGTTGCTTAGCACCCTGCTGCTCTTTGGACCGATTCAAACGAGCAATCTCCATAGTCGAATCCAGCTTCATTAGAGATCCCTGCTCCCTTACTTCATTCTGCTGTTTGCGTACATTCCTTACTGTCACAGTCTGAACCTTCTGCATCATCTCAAAAAACCGCGGGTTCATCCCATGAATGAAAGCTCTAGGCTGGGCAATTGTCTCCACACAATTATTACAACTATTTTTATCTGCCCCAGACGTCCCATCCTGACCTGTTAAATCTGCAGCCCTTACTGCCTGCTGTGTGAATGACTTATTATAATATTTATTTTTCAGACTTTGGCATGTAACTTCCACCCGTGAACTCGTCCCCTCCCTATTTTTTAATAGTTGCTGTCCATCCCCCTGCCACATTGCTGCATTTTCCTGCAGCAACTTCACATCAATTTCCTTGGGCATGAATGCTTCTTTTTCCGGTAATTTTACACCTTCCATTGCCTGCACTGAACCCGTACCCCCAACAAACACTGTCAGAAACTGCTTCCTCTCTCCACAGAACTTACCGCATGCGTACACTGCATTCCAATTCTTTTTCTCCACCAAAAATTCTTTATTATTTTTCCTTGCACATACCTGTATCGCGTCAGGCACTGCTGTCCCATCTTTTGCGCTCATTTCTGCACCCTCTACCTGTATTGTCATTCCCGTAGGCCTTTCTTCCAGAATTATATTTTGCTCAACATGCTCACCATGCACGTAGTTAACGCTGTGCATGGTATCCGTCACATTCAGTGTTCTCGCTCCTATTCCCGCAACCTCCACCAGCTGCACACCCCCATAACCCTGTTTGCCAGCCCGATAGTGTACTTCCTCTTCACGGACAGACTTCACATGGATTCTATTAAACATCGGAAAACCAAACCACCTCTCTCTGTCCATTCGATCCTTTGCTCCATGGTTTGCTTCCACCACTCCTTGAATCCCTTTAAAATTATTTTCTGCACCGGTATGCCAACGCTCACCCATCATTGCCTGCACTGACCTTCTAAGCACTGTACTACCATCCTTCATCTTTTCTACAAAACCACCCACAGAGATTTCTATCTCCTTAAACGCCTCTTCCAGATTTTTAGCTTGCGGTCCCCACTCAACATGTACATAGGGAACTTTCGTATCGCCCTTTGCATTCAGGATTTTAATGACGATCTCCACCACTCCTACCAGCTCCACATCCCAACTACCCATATGCTTCCCTTTCAACCGGTTATTAGGAGCACCAATAAAGAATGTTTGCATAACAAAATAAAACCAAAGGAAATGTAATCCTTTGCCATTATCTTGTATGATAGAACAAGAAATCTTATGCATCGAAAACCACCAAATTTCTTTAGAGTAGTTTAGGGTTTAGGGTTCAGGGTTCAGGGTTCAGGGTTCAGGGTTCAGGGTTCCGGGTTCCGGGTTCCGGGTTCCGGGTTCCGGGTTCAGGGTTCCAGGGTTCAGGGTTCCGGGTTCCGGGTTCCGGGTTCCGGGTTCGAGGGTTCGGGGTTCGGGGTTCGGGATTCGGGGTGTAGGGTTCGGGGTTCGGGGTTCGGGGTTCGGGGTTCGGGGTTCGGGGTTCGGGGTTCGGGGTCAGGGTTCAGGGTTCAGGGTTCGGGGGTTTCGGGGTTTCGGGGTTTCGGGGTTCGGGGTTCGGGGTTCGGGGTTCGGGGTTCGGGGTTCGGGGTTCGGGGTTCGGGGTTCGGGGTTCGGGGTTCGGGGTTCGGGGTTCGGGGTTCGGGGTTCGGGGTTCGGGGTTCGGGGTTCGGGGTTCGGGGTTCGGGGTTCGGGGTTTAGGGTTTAGGGTTTAGGGTTTAGGGTTTAGGGTTTAGGGTTCAGGGTTCAGGGTTCAGGGTTCAGGGTTCAGGGTTCAAGGGTTTGGGGGTTTGGGGGTCGGGGGTTTAGGGTTCAGGGTTCAGGGTTCAGGGTTTTTTTTTTTTTTTTACTGGAAGTTCTCGCAGGACCCAGCTATCCTGTTTTTGTTTTATTAATAATTGAAAAAATTATTTTCAGGGTTCAGGGTTCAGGGTTCAGGGTTCAGGGTTCAGGGTTCAGGGTTCAGGGTTCAGGGTTCAGGGTTCAGGGTTCAGGGTTCAGGGTTCAGGGTTCAGGGTTCAGGGTTCAGGGTTCAGGGTTCAGGGTTCAGGGTTCAGGGTTCAGGGTTCAGGGTTCAGGGTTCAGGGTTCAGGGTTCAGGGTTCAGGGTTCAGGGTTCAGGGTTCAGGGTTCAGGGTTCAGGGTTCAGGGTTCAGGGTTCAGGGTTCAGGGTTCAGGGTTCAGGGTTCAGGGTTCAGGGTTCAGGGTTCAGGGTTCAGGGTTCAGGGTTCAGGGTTCAGGGTTCAGGGTTCAGGGTTCAGGGTTCAGGGTTCAGGGTTCAGGGTTCAGGGTTCAGGGTTTTAGGGTTTTAGGGTTTTAGGGTTTAGGGGTTTAGGGGTTTAGGGGTTAGGGTTCAGGGGTTTAGGGTTTAGGGTTCAGGGTTCAGGGTTCAGGGTTCAGGGTTCAGGGTTCAGGGTTCAGGGTTCAGGGTTCAGGGTTCAGGGTTCAGGGTTCAGGGTTCAGGGTTCAGGGTTCAGGGTTCAGGGTTCAGGGTTCAGGGTTCAGGGTTCAGGGTTCAGGGTTCAGGGTTCAGGGTTCAGGGTTCAGGGTTCAGGGTTCAGGGTTCAGGGTTCAGGGTTCAGGGTTCAGGGTTCAGGGTTCAGGGTTCAGGGTTCAGGGTTCAGGGTTCAGGGTTCAGGGTTCAGGGTTCAGGGTTTCAGGGTTTCAGGGTTCAGGGTTTCAGGGTTCAGGGTTTCAGGGTTTCAGGGTTCAGGGTTTCAGGGTTCAGGGTTCAGGGTTCAGGGTTCAGGGTTCAGGGTTCAGGGTTCAGGGTTCAGGGTTCAGGGTTCAGGGTTCAGGGTTCAGGGTTCAGGGTTCAGGGTTCAGGGTTCAGGGTTCAGGGTTCAGGGTTCAGGGTTCAGGGTTCAGGGTTCAGGGTTCAGGGTTCAGGGTTCAGGGTTCAGGGTTCAGGGTTCAGGGTTCAGGGTTCAGGGTTCAGGGTTCAGGGTTCAGGGTTCAGGGTTCAGGGTTCAGGGTTCAGGGTTCAGGGTTCAGGGTTCAGGGTTCAGGGTTCAGGGTTCAGGGTTCAGGGTTCAGGGTTCAGGGTTCAGGGTTCAGGGTTCAGGGTTCAGGGTTCAGGGTTCAGGGTTCAGGGTTCAGGGTTCAGGGTTCAGGGTTCAGGGTTCAGGGTTCAGGGTTCAGGGTTCAGGGTTCAGGGTTCAGGGTTCAGGGTTCAGGGTTCAGGGTTCAGGGTTCAGGGTTCAGGGTTCAGGGTTCAGGGTTCAGGGTTCAGGGTTCAGGGTTCAGGGTTCAGGGTTCAGGGTTCAGGGTTCAGGGTTCAGGGTTCAGGGTTCAGGGTTCAGGGTTCAGGGTTCAGGGTTCAGGGTTCAGGGTTCAGGGTTCAGGGTTCAGGGTTCAGGGTTCAGGGTTCAGGGTTCAGGGTTCAGGGTTCAGGGTTCAGGGTTCAGGGTTCAGGGTTCAGGGTTCAGGGTTCAGGGTTCAGGGTTCAGGGTTCAGGGTTCAGGGTTCAGGGTTCAGGGTTCAGGGTTCAGGGTTCAGGGTTCAGGGTTCAGGGTTCAGGGTTCAGGGTTCAGGGTTCAGGGTTCAGGGTTCAGGGTTCAGGGTTCAGGGTTCAGGGTTCAGGGTTCAGGGTTCAGGGTTCAGGGTTCAGGGTTCAGGGTTTAGGGTTTAGGGTTTAGGGTTTAGGGTTTAGGGTTTAGGGTTTAGGGTTTAGGGTTTAGGGTTTAGGGTTTAGGGTTTAGGGGTTTAGGGTTTAGGGTTTAGGGTTTAGGGTTTAGGGTTTAGGGTTTAGGGTTCAGGGTTCAGGGTTCAGGGTTCAGGGTTCAGGGTTCAGGGTTCAGGGTTCAGGGTTCAGGGTTCAGGGTTCAGGGTTCAGGGTTCAGGGTTCAGGGTTCAGGGTTTAGGGTTTAGGGTTTAGGGTTTAGGGTTTAGGGTTTAGGGTTTAGGGTTTAGGGTTTAGGGTTTAGGGTTTAGGGTTTAGGGTTTAGGGTTTAGGGTTTAGGGTTTAGGGTTTAGGGTTTAGGGTTTAGGGTTTAGGGTTTAGGGTTTAGGGTTTAGGGTTTAGGGTTTAGGGTTTAGGGTTTAGGGTTTAGGGTTTAGGGTTTAGGGTTTAGGGTTTAGGGTTTAGGGTTTAGGGTTTAGGGTTTAGGGTTTAGGGTTTAGGGTTTAGGGTTTAGGGTTTAGGGTTTAGGGTTTAGGGTTTAGGGTTTAGGGTTTAGGGTTTAGGGTTTAGGGTTTAGGGTTTAGGGTTTAGGGTTTAGGGTTTAGGGTTTAGGGTTTAGGGTTTAGGGTTTAGGGTTTAGGGTTTAGGGTTTAGGGTTTAGGGTTTAGGGTTTAGGGTTTAGGGTTTAGGGTTTAGGGTTTAGGGTTTAGGGTTTAGGGTTTAGGGTTTAGGGTTTAGGGTTTAGGGTTTAGGGTTTAGGGTTTAGGGTTTAGGGTTTAGGGTTTAGGGTTTAGGGTTTAGGGTTTAGGGTTTAGGGTTTAGGGTTTAGGGTTTAGGGTTTAGGGTTTAGGGTTTAGGGTTTAGGGTTTAGGGTTTAGGGTTTAGGGTTTAGGGTTTAGGGTTTAGGGTTTAGGGTTTAGGGTTTAGGGTTTAGGGTTTAGGGTTTAGGGTTTAGGGTTTAGGGTTTAGGGTTTAGGGTTTAGGGTTTAGGGTTTAGGGTTTAGGGTTTAGGGTTTAGGGTTTAGGGTTTAGGGTTTAGGGTTTAGGGTTTAGGGTTTAGGGTTTAGGGTTTAGGGTTTAGGGTTTAGGGTTTAGGGTTTAGGGTTTAGGGTTTAGGGTTTAGGGTTTAGGGTTTAGGGTTTAGGGTTTAGGGTTTAGGGTTTAGGGTTTAGGGTTTAGGGTTTAGGGTTTAGGGTTTAGGGTTTAGGGTTTAGGGTTTAGGGTTTAGGGTTTAGGGTTTAGGGTTTAGGGTTTAGGGTTTAGGGTTTAGGGTTTAGGGTTTAGGGTTTAGGGTTTAGGGTTTAGGGTTTAGGGTTTAGGGTTTAGGGTTTAGGGTTTAGGGTTTAGGGTTTAGGGTTTAGGGTTTAGGGTTTAGGGTTTAGGGTTTAGGGTTTAGGGTTTAGGGTTTAGGGTTTAGGGTTTAGGGTTTAGGGTTTAGGGTTTAGGGTTTAGGGTTTAGGGTTTAGGGTTTAGGGTTTAGGGTTTAGGGTTTAGGGTTTAGGGTTTAGGGTTTAGGGTTTAGGGTTTAGGGTTTAGGGTTTAGGGTTTAGGGTTTAGGGTTTAGGGTTTAGGGTTTAGGGTTTAGGGTTTAGGGTTTAGGGTTTAGGGTTTAGGGTTTAGGGTTTAGGGTTTAGGGTTTAGGGTTTAGGGTTTAGGGTTTAGGGTTTAGGGTTTAGGGTTTAGGGTTTAGGGTTTAGGGTTTAGGGTTTAGGGTTTAGGGTTTAGGGTTTAGGGTTTAGGGTTTAGGGTTTAGGGTTTAGGGTTTAGGGTTTAGGGTTTAGGGTTTAGGGTTTAGGGTTTAGGGTTTAGGGTTTAGGGTTTAGGGTTTAGGGTTTAGGGTTTAGGGTTTAGGGTTTAGGGTTTAGGGTTTAGGGTTTAGGGTTTAGGGTTTAGGGTTTAGGGTTTAGGGTTTAGGGTTTAGGGTTTAGGGTTTAGGGTTTAGGGTTTAGGGTTTAGGGTTTAGGGTTTAGGGTTTAGGGTTTAGGGTTTAGGGTTTAGGGTTTAGGGTTTAGGGTTTAGGGTTTAGGGTTTAGGGTTTAGGGTTTAGGGTTTAGGGTTTAGGGTTTAGGGTTTAGGGTTTAGGGTTTAGGGTTTAGGGTTTAGGGTTTAGGGTTTAGGGTTTAGGGTTTAGGGTTTAGGGTTTAGGGTTTAGGGTTTAGGGTTTAGGGTTTAGGGTTTAGGGTTTAGGGTTTAGGGTTTAGGGTTTAGGGTTTAGGGTTTAGGGTTTAGGGTTTAGGGTTTAGGGTTTAGGGTTTAGGGTTTAGGGTTTAGGGTTTAGGGTTTAGGGTTTAGGGTTTAGGGTTTAGGGTTTAGGGTTTAGGGTTTAGGGTTTAGGGTTTAGGGTTTAGGGTTTAGGGTTTAGGGTTTAGGGTTTAGGGTTTAGGGTTTAGGGTTTAGGGTTTAGGGTTTAGGGTTTAGGGTTTAGGGTTTAGGGTTTAGGGTTTAGGGTTTAGGGTTTAGGGTTTAGGGTTTAGGGTTTAGGGTTTAGGGTTTAGGGTTTAGGGTTTAGGGTTTAGGGTTTAGGGTTTAGGGTTTAGGGTTTAGGGTTTAGGGTTTAGGGTTTAGGGTTTAGGGTTTAGGGTTTAGGGTTTAGGGTTTAGGGTTTAGGGTTTAGGGTTTAGGGTTTAGGGTTTAGGGTTTAGGGTTTAGGGTTTAGGGTTTAGGGTTTAGGGTTTAGGGTTTAGGGTTTAGGGTTTAGGGTTTAGGGTTTAGGGTTTAGGGTTTAGGGTTTAGGGTTTAGGGTTTAGGGTTTAGGGTTTAGGGTTTAGGGTTTAGGGTTTAGGGTTTAGGGTTTAGGGTTTAGGGTTTAGGGTTTAGGGTTTAGGGTTTAGGGTTTAGGGTTTAGGGTTTAGGGTTTAGGGTTTAGGGTTTAGGGTTTAGGGTTTAGGGTTTAGGGTTTAGGGTTTAGGGTTTAGGGTTTAGGGTTTAGGGTTTAGGGTTTAGGGTTTAGGGTTTAGGGTTTAGGGTTTAGGGTTTAGGGTTTAGGGTTTAGGGTTTAGGGTTTAGGGTTTAGGGTTTAGGGTTTAGGGTTTAGGGTTTAGGGTTTAGGGTTTAGGGTTTAGGGTTTAGGGTTTAGGGTTTAGGGTTTAGGGTTTAGGGTTTAGGGTTTAGGGTTTAGGGTTTAGGGTTTAGGGTTTAGGGTTTAGGGTTTAGGGTTTAGGGTTTAGGGTTTAGGGTTTAGGGTTTAGGGTTTAGGGTTTAGGGTTTAGGGTTTAGGGTTTAGGGTTTAGGGTTTAGGGTTTAGGGTTTAGGGTTTAGGGTTTAGGGTTTAGGGTTTAGGGTTTAGGGTTTAGGGTTTAGGGTTTAGGGTTTAGGGTTTAGGGTTTAGGGTTTAGGGTTTAGGGTTTAGGGTTTAGGGTTTAGGGTTTAGGGTTTAGGGTTTAGGGTTTAGGGTTTAGGGTTTAGGGTTTAGGGTTTAGGGTTTAGGGTTTAGGGTTTAGGGTTTAGGGTTTAGGGTTTAGGGTTTAGGGTTTAGGGTTTAGGGTTTAGGGTTTAGGGTTTAGGGTTTAGGGTTTAGGGTTTAGGGTTTAGGGTTTAGGGTTTAGGGTTTAGGGTTTAGGGT
Organism: Theobroma grandiflorum; assembly: GCA_036013995.1. NCBI lineage: Eukaryota > Viridiplantae > Streptophyta > Magnoliopsida > Malvales > Malvaceae > Theobroma > Theobroma grandiflorum. The sequence continues at coordinate 42,437,765 of CP142132.1, forward strand.
TTAGGGTTTAGGGTTTAGGGTTTAGGGTTTAGGGTTTAGGGTTTAGGGTTTAGGGTTTAGGGTTTAGGGTTTAGGGTTTAGGGTTTAGGGTTTAGGGTTTAGGGTTTAGGGTTTAGGGTTTAGGGTTTAGGGTTTAGGGTTTAGGGTTTAGGGTTTAGGGTTTAGGGTTTAGGGTTTAGGGTTTAGGGTTTAGGGTTTAGGG